>WNYA01003521.1:0-24692 GCA_019512145.1 Engystomops pustulosus
CACAAGGTGAGAACACAATCTATATCGAGAGCTTAGATGGAGACACGAGGTGAGGAAACAATCTATTTGGAGGGGTAAGAATAGATGGAGACAGAGGTGAGGACACGAATCTATATGGAGGGTAGATGGAGACACGAGGGTAAGGACACAAATCTATATGGAGGGGACATGGAAATACGAGGGAGGACACAATCTATATGGAGGGGGATGGAGGAACGAGGTGAGGAAAAATCTATGAGATGGAGGGGAGATGGAGACACGAGATGAGGACACAATCTATATGGAGGGGAGATGGAGACACGAGGTGAGGACACGATCTATATGGGGGGGTAGATGGAGACACAAGGTGAAGACACAATCTATATGGAGGGTAGATGGAGACACGAGGTGAGGTCACAATCTATATGGAGGGTAGATGGAGACACGAGATGAGGACACAATCTATATGGAGGTTAGATGGAGACACAAGGTGAGGACACAATCTATATGGAGGGTAGATGGAGACAGGAGGTGAGGACACAATCTATAAGGAGGGGAGATGGAGACACAAGGTAAGGACACAATCTATATGGAGGATAGATGGAGACACGAAGTGAGGACACAATCTATAAGGAGGTGAGATAGAGACACGAGGTGCGGACACAATCTATATGGAGAGGAGATGGAGACACGAGGTGAGGACACAATCTATATGGAGGATAGATGGAGACACAAGGTGAGGACACAATCTATATGGAGAGTAGATGGAGACACGAGGTGAGGACACAATCTATATGGAGGTTAGATGGAGACACGAGGTGAGGACATAATCTATATGGAGAGTAGATGGAGACACGAGGTGAGGACACAATCTATATGGAGGGGAGATGGAGGCACGAGGTGAGGACACAATCTATGTGGAGGTAGATGGAGACACGAGTTGAGGACACAATCTATATGGGGGGTAGATGGAGACACGAGGTGAGTCTGTGCTGGGATTTTGTCGGACGCGATCAGATTGTGTTTAGTTGGACAAGCCGACTGATTTGGACTGAGGGCGGGATTTAAACTTTCAAATTGTTTCACAAGAACAAGCACTTACATGCACCAGGAAGAAGAAGGTGAACTCCGGGGACCTGCGCGGGGAAGCGACACATGCAGGATATCGAATGCAGGATCTGGACAATGCACTTTCAGTGAACTCCTCCTGACAGGATAAGTAAATGTGGCCCATTGTCTGGCAAAAACGGAAGTATGTGCGGGGCACTGTACTCTGGTTACTTCATATTAAATATATAAAGCGAAGAGTTCAGCACCATGTAATATTGGGTGTAAATTTACTGTAAAGCAGGTGGTGCTCTCGCTCCAATAGTCCATCGGATGCAAGAAACAATCCAAGAAAAGAAGAAGAAAACGAGCTGGAACTCTACTCTTTAAAATGTAGATTTTATTCCAACAGAAGAATTAAAAATATCTGCGGAGGGAAGGATAGTGAAGGCGACGGCGCGTTTCACGCTTCCTCCTGCCCACTAAATGTGCCCTAATGTCAGGCGGCTGCTCGCTAAGCTGTGTTGAATGGAAGCATCGCAGCTGCACCACAAAAGGGTCGCGTGCGACACAATCGCAGCGCAGGCAGTTCTTACGTAAAGAAATCGTGCACCCTGGGGGCATGGGCTGGCAGGCTATATACTGGGGGCATGGGCTGGCAGGCTATATACTGGGGGCATGGGTTGGTAATATACTGGGGCCATGAGCAGGCTGGCTAGCTATATATTGGGGGGCATGGGAGGGCTGGCTATATACTGAGGAGCAGGGGCCCGCTAGCTATATACTGGGAGTGAGTAGCTCTATACAGGGGGTATGGGCTAGATGACTATATACTGGAGGAAGGGGACTGGTCAGCTATATACTGGCTGGAGGCTGTGAACAATGCATATCCCACCCCCAGTTTCTTTGTGGTAAAATTAGGTACCTGGGCTTATACCCGGGTCAGCTTATACTGGAGTAAAATAGAAGATGAATGATGATACCCAGAGAAGCACACAGGGTGGTCTATGAGCTCAGAGCAGACACGGGGAAGAGGAGAGATGGGTGAGAGGGAGAGGAGGAGAGGGCTGGGGGCGCTGGTCTTAGGAGTAAGTAGTCTGGAAGGGGATACAGGATTCCCAAATGTCATGATATCTCTCAGGTCAATTATCTGAAGATAAGGATTACAGACAGATAAGAAAACAGAATGATGTCTCGTTTCTACTCATCTTCTGAAATCCTCTGTGCTGCTGGGAGGTACCTTGCTCCCTCTTGTATATAACCTCCCACATTTCCCACTACATTCCTCCAGAAGAACAGCACATTCCTTTCCCCAAATAACTGGACTGTCCTGATTCATCCAGGTGAGCTGACTTATTTTCCTTTTGCTGGTTCTGTCATATTGTGCTTGGTCGTGCACACCTGCCTGTAATCACATTGCTGAACATAACATGGAAGCACAGGGTAGTGAGGCAACGTGCTTTACTGATCTTAATGACTTTTCTTATCGGGCAAATAAAGCCGCAAGTATTTTCCAATTAGATCTTACAGCACCGGAGACGAAAGATTTTTTTAACTTGAAAGCAAGTATGTTTCAACTAGAGGACAAATTAACTAAGGAACTGAAAATCTGGTGGGACTTCACAACCTTAAAGTCCTATTTGGACAAAGACATGATCCCTAGGGGGTTACGCATTAGAAAAATACCAACCACAGTGTACACACCAGAGTTCCTTAATGAATGGAATACCATTTTATCAGCATGCTCCTTAAATTTAATGCGTCTAATCATACGCTATGAAGAGCCAGCATTGGAGCTTGTTCACACAGAAATAAAAAACCTACAGGCAGAGGTGCAAAAACATGCAAACAATGATGAATTCAATAACCTTGATAAAAAACTTAAAGAAAATATTCGCAAATTAGAAGAAACAATTATGGACACTAAAAAGACCAAATTTAAAAGGGATACACAAGACTATGCTCTAAACCAAGTATACGATTGGAACAAGTACAGACAACATAACAGACCTAAATCTATCCTAAAATACAAGAAAAACTATCCACAAAGACGAACAGAGAGTAAAGTCAGTTTTTCGGATACAGAAATGGACATGTCAGCCTACACGTCAGACGATTGTTCTGATTCTTCTGCCAAATCAAGTTATTCCGCGACAAAAAACCTCGCTTCAAATAAAATGGAAAATAAAAAACAGAAGAAATCAAAAAACGCAGAAGGAGTGGACGCAAGCACAACACCAAACCGGTATCCTCTGAGACAAAAATGAGTATGTCACCGGTTATTAATCTCTCTAGCTACATAATATCTTCTGAGCAAGAGGAAGTACTCTCTAAAGGGCTTAACTTCTCCCCCAATATGAACTTTGACATATTTAAAACCCTTCTTGACGTTAACAAGTTCGCCAGAAATATAACAATAAAAAAACATTTTCACGACATTGATTTAAATACAACCAATCCAGACATATCGTCTGAAATAAATGATGGTGTCCCAATGCTATCCTTAAACAGAGATACTAACTCGTTTATGGACCAATTTCATGTGTTAACATTTCGTCAACTTTTCAGTGAAACAAGAAACGTGCAAGAAAATGACCCAAATCGAACGTTTACCACCCGTAATCCCTCCTTTTATCCGATACAATCGCGGTCAATGGCCTTGGATGTGTTTCAGGATAGGGTCGAAAAGGACCTTATAAAACTCCATAACACATGCAAGACTAACAGAATGCCCGATAATTTAACCTGGAAACAGAGAAGAGCCATACGTGAGCTAAAGGACAACAAGGACTTACTAGTACGCCAAGCGGACAAGGGAGGAGCCATCACCATCATTAATGCGGGACTCTACAAAAAATTAAACGAAGAAATTCTCTCGGAAACCAAAGTTTACAAAAAGTTAACATCTGATCCGACTGTCAACATACAACATTGTTTAAAGAAATTATTGGAATATGGTGTTAACATAGGGGCTATAACGCAAAAAATTGCTGAATATCTATATGTAGAATATCCTGTCACACCGATATTTCATTCTTTTCCCAAAATACATAAGGGGGTGTTCCCCCCTCCACTGAGACCGATTGTAGCCGGAATCGGCTCACTCGGGGAGAAACTCGGTGAATGGGTGGACCACCTCCTTCAACCTTTGGTTATATCTCTGCCAGGATACATAAGGGACTCTAAACATGTAGTTGGCCTACTTGACGGCTTTGAATGGAAAAAACACTATTATTGGCTCACATGTGATGTCATTGGCTTATATCCTTCACTGAACCATGAAATTGCTACTTCAAGTCTTCATTCTTTCTTAAATAGGTACAGTGATTACCCTGATGCAGTACAAGAATTCACGATAACAGCAGTACAATTTCTATTGGAGAATAACTATTTCTCATTTGATAAAAATTTTTTTGTACAAAGATGTGGAGCGGCAATGGGGGGCAAATGCTCCCCATCACTAGCTAACATCTACATGGCCGCATGGGAGGAACAGTTCCTCTTCACCTTGGATAATCCTTTCCTCTCCCGCATCAGGTGGTATGGCCGTTACATAGACGACCTCCTCCTGGTGTGGGAGGGGACAGAACCCGAGGTTATGGAGTTCTTACAATACATAAATTCCAATGATATGTATCTACGGTTCACACATGAACTATCTAAAGACACAATACATTACTTGGACATTACAATGAAGAGTACTCCACATGTAACGATAGAACCATACTCCAAACCAACAGCTCTTAACTCTACTCTTAATGCCCACTCATGTCACTCCAAACATGTAGTCAAAAATATTCCTGTTGGAGAGATGATTCGTACCAAACGTAACTGTACAGACACTACTATTCTAACTCAAGAAATACACAGAAAAAAGGAAGATCTGTCACATAGGGAACATCCGAGATGGATGCTCAATAGAGCACAAGATATAGTTGAACAAATTCCCAGAAGCAGATTATTAACAGAAAATACCAAACGTAAACAACGTAAACAACAGGTTACATTTTCCACCACATACAGCTTACAATATGAACAGATTACGCATATCATCAAGAAACACCTTCCTATACTCCACACGGACAATGACTTAGCTGCTATTCTCCCAGACAAAGTCAATTGTGTTGCGAGAAGAGCCCCCACACTAGGTATGCAACTCTCTCCTAGCTTGTTCACATCAAATAATAATGCCTCCAATACTTGGTTAGACCTACAAGGTTTCTTCAAATGCGGTCATAAAAAATGTATTTGCTGCGATTTCGCTGCCCCCAATAAACATTTCACCTCTGTACGTACCCAAGAGACACATAAAATTTGCAGTTTTATTAACTGCAACACAACATATGTCATCTATCTCATTACCTGCACTAGATGTAGAATACAATATGTAGGGTGCACCACCTGTTCTTTGAAAACAAGAATTCGACGCCATATATCCGATGCCAAGAAAGCAGAAATAATTAACGCATCAATGGTTTCCAAACACTTTCAAAACACTCATCAGGGAGATTGTACAGGACTCACAGTTACAGCGATTGAAAAAGTCAAACGCCCTTCCAGAGGAGGAGATCACAGAAGGTTACTTCTCAATAGAGAAACCTTCTGGATCTTCTCGTTACAAACTCGTGTTCCGGAAGGCCTAAATAAAAAAACAAGATTTAATATATCAATACTGATACTTTCTTCTAGATATGGTTTAAGATATACTTGTCTCTCTTATATGACTTACTTACCTCATTTTATCTACTTTGATACTTTTAATGTAACAATGTGTTAAAATAATCAGTCTGTTCACCTTGCCGTGAGAGCCCCATGTGACTTACGACTCCGCCCATTTTTGTATCATGTGATCTCAGTCATTCTTATTTAAGCTCCCGGTTTACTGTGACAGATTAGCCATGACTAAGGAGATGATTCTCTGAAACGCGTAGGCTGCTACCCGTCCCCTCACTACCCGATGCCAGTGTTTACCATGCCTATAGGCTGTTTGCCTTAATTATATTTTTTGCTTTTACATTTTTTGAATAAAGACAACAGTGTTTTAACCGCACGTGGACACCGTTTGTAGCTGGAATTTTTTCTCTTCAATGATCTAATACATAGTACATGCACACAGGGGGGGATTTATTACCACCTTGAGGGGAGTTTAAAAACTCTCTGCTGCCGATGTTTGTTTGATTTATTCCGAATCACGATCTCGCCTTGCATTGAGTCCACTCTCTCTTCTGAAATCCTCTGTGCTGCTGTGGAAACCATACTCCTTCCACTACTTCACCTCCCACAATATCCGGAAATGTCATCCACCTGACTGCTTTCATTATGTGTCTTCACTAGATCTAAACAAATGTCCCCTTAAATACTCTGTGCTGCTGGGTGAGATGCTGAAATACTCTGTGCTGCTGGGTGAGATGCTGAAATACTCTGTGCTGCTGGAGGAGATGCTGAAATACTCTGTGCTGCTGGGTGAAATGCTGACATACTCTGTGCTGCTGGGTGAGATGCTGAAATACTCTGTGCTGCTGGAGGAGATGCTGAAATACTCTGTGCCGCTGGGTGAGATGCTGAAATACTTAAAAAGGAAGAATATGTACGGAGATAGGGGGAGGCGGAGGGTGATGTTGTTCTCCCATTCACCCTAACCATTGTCCTTGTCGTCCCTCACCAAAATCTCCCTAGCGTTCTTCCTCTTCTTTTTGGAAATCTGAAATACTCTGTGCTGTCGCGTGAGAGAGCTGAATACTCTGTGACTGCCTCGTGTGAGATGATAAATACTCTGGGCGCTGGCTGAGATGCTGAAATACACTGTTGCTGGCTGGGTGATGATGGGAGGCTGAAATCCTCTGTCTGCTGCTGTGAGATGGCTGAAATATCTCTGTGCTGCCGGGTAGAAATTCCTGACATTACTCGTGCGGGTTGCAGTTGAGATTAAGCTGAAATAACTGCTGGGCGCTGGTGAAATTCTGAATTACTCTGATGCTGTGGGTGAGATGCTGAAATACTTGGCTGCTGCGGGTGAGAGGCACTTGAATACTCTGTGCGCTGAGGTGAGAGGCTGAAATACTCTGTCCCCTGCTGGGTGAGACGCTGAATACTCTGTGTGCTGGGTGAATGGAATTCTGAAATACTCTGTGCCTCTGCTGGGTTATAGGACTGTAATACTCTGTGCTGCTGTGTGAACGCATTGCTGAATACTCTGTGAGCGCTGGCGTGAGGAGTCGGAAATACTCTGTGCGATTGCTGTGTGAGATGCTACAATACTCTTGCGCTGGGTTGAAATTTGAATTACTCTGATGCAGCCGTGGGTGAAATTCTGAATTACTCCTGTGCCTTTGGGTGAGATGCTGACATACTTGTGCTGACTGGGTGAGAGGCGAAATATCTGCTGCTGCTGGGTGAGATGTTGAAATACTACTGTGCCTGCGGTGGTGAGATACTACCGGTGAAATACTTTTCATAACTTTCTGTGCAGCTGGGTGCATGAGGATGCTGAAAAATAACTCTGCTGGCTGCTGGGAGATGAGATTCGAAATACTCTGTTCGCTGGTGAGATGCTGAAATACTCTGGTGCATGACTGGGTGAAATGCACTGAAATAATCTGTGCTGCTGGGTGAGATGCCTGAATTACCTCTGTGCTGCTGGGTGAGATGCTTGAATTATCTCGGCTGCTGCTGGGGGTGAGATGCGAAATGCCTGATGCCTGGTGTAAGATGCTAGACATAACTCGTGCTTCGTGGGTGCAGAGGCTGGCTGAAAACTCTGTGGCTGTGCTGCTGAGATGGCTGAAATACTCGTGTGATGCGTGACCTGAGTGAAATTCTGAATTACTGCTGTGCTGTTGGGTGAAGGCACTGAATGAAATTACTCTGTGCTGCTGGGTGAGGAGGCCTGAAATACTCTGTGCCTGCTGTGGTTTGAGAGGCTGAATACTCTGTGTCTGCCTGGGAGTGAGATGCTTGGAAATACTTCTGTGCTGCTGGGTGAAATGCGAATACTGCTGCTGCTGGGTGAGAGGCTGAAATACTCTGGATGACTCTGCTGTGAGATGCCTGAAATCCTCTGTGTGCTGGTGAGAGGACTGAAATACTCTGATGCTGCTGTGTGAGATGCTGAATACTCTGTTGCTAGCTGGGTGAAATTTCTGAATACTCTGTGCAGTGCGGTGGAAATTCTGAATTACTCTGTGCTGTTGGGTGAGATGCTGAAATACTCTGTGCTGCTGGGTGAGAGCGCTGACATGAACCCTGTGCTGCTGTGAGATGCTGAATACTCTGTGCTGCTGGGTGAGATGCTGAAAATACTCTGCTGCAGGTGGTGAGATGCTGAAATACTCTGTCTGCTGGTTGAGATCTGAAATACTCTGTGCTTGCTGGTGAGATGCTGAAATACTCTGTGCTGCTGGGTGGAAATGCTGAATACTCTGTGCTGATGGGTGAGATGCTGAATTACTCTGTGCTGCTGGGTGAGATGCTGAATTACTCTGTGCTGCTGGGTGAGATGCTGAAATGCTCTGTGCAGCTGGGTAAGATGCTGAAATACTCTGTGCTGCTGGGTGAGAGGCTGAAATACTCTGTGCTGCTGTGTGAGATGCTGAAATACTCTGTGCTGCTGGGTGAAATTCTGAATTACTCTGTTGTGCTGTTGGGTGAGATGCTGAAATACTCTGTGCTGCTGGGTGAGAGGCTGAAATACTCTGTGCTGCTGGGTGAGATGCTGAAATACTCTGTGCTGCTGGTGAGTGATGCTGAAATACGCTGTGCTGCTGGTTGGATGCTGAAATACTCTGTGCTGCTGGTGAGATGCTGAAATACTCTGTGCTGCTGGGTGTGTGATTGACATCCTCTGGTGCTGCTGGGTGAGATGCTGAATACTCTGTGCTGCGGTGAAGATGCTGAAATACCTGTGCTTGGTGAGATGCTGAAATACTCTGTGCTAGCTGGGTGGAGATGCTGAAATACTCTGTGCTTGCTGGGTGTAATGCTGAAATACTCTGTGCTGGTGCGTGAAAGTGAAATCTCTGTGGCTGGGTGAGATTGCTTGATACTCTGATTGCAGGCTGGTGAGATGCTGAAGTACTCTGTGCCGGCTGGTGATGAATGCCTGAAAACCCTGTGTGCTGGGTGAGATGCTGAAATACTCTGTGCAGCTGTGGGTGAGATGCTGACATACTCTGTGCGTGGGAATGAAATCTCTTGCTGGGTGAGATGCTGAAATACTCTGTGCAGCTGGGTGAGAGCTGAATACTCTGTGCTGCTGGGTGAGGATGCTGAAATGCTCTGTGCTGCTGGGGTGAGATGTCTGAATGCTCTGTGTGCAAGCTGGGTGAGATGCTGAAATACTTCTGTGCTGCTGGGTGAGAGACTGAAATCCTGTGCTGCTGGGTGAGATGCTGAAATACTCTGGCTGCTGGGTGAGATGCGAAAACTCTGCAGAGGGTGAGATGCTGAAATACTCTGTTGCGCGGTGAGAGCGGAATACTCTGTGCTGCTGGGGTGAAGATGCTGAAATACCCTGCTCTGTGAAATGTGAAATACTCTGTGCTGCTGGGTGATATGCTGAAATCTCTGTGCAGCGGGTGAGATGGCTGAAATACTCTGTGCTGCTGGTGATATGCTGAAATACTCTGTGCTGCTGGAGTGCAATGCTGAAATAACTCTGTGCTGCTGGGTGAGATGCTGAATAAACTGTGTGCTGCTGGTGAGTATGCACTGAAAATGACTCTGTGCTCTGCTGGGGGATGCTGAATACTCTGTGCTGCTGGGTGAGATGCTGAAATACTCTGTGCTGCTGGGTGAGATGCTGAAATACTCTGTGCTGCTGGGTGAGATGCTGAAATACTCTGTGCTGCTGGGTGATATGCTGAAATACTCTGTGCTGCTGGGTGAGATGCTGAAATACTCTGTGCTGCTGGGTGAGATGCTGAAATACTCTGTGCTGCTGTGATGCTATGGATGACATGACATCTGACAGACACTTGGGTGACCAGAAAACAACATCCCCCCCACCCTCCAGTGTGAACACTACACAATGCTTTACAAGGGGAAAATTCCATAGGTTTCTGCCAACAGAACATTCCGAAAAATATTCTTCTGGCCGCCTCAGTCACGATCCCTATCCGTTTGGAGGATAAATGCTCTGGATTGTAGATCGCACATGTGGAAATCTTTAGAGAAGTGTCCCGCCAAAGCAGGAAAAGGGGACAGTACACTTAAAGGGGCAGTGACCTCATCTCACAATCCTTCATTAAGGAAACTGCATAAAGTGCAACTCCCTAATGTACATTTCTGTTTCCAGGACTATTGGACGTCGGATTAGCAGAGGTTTTACTACGGCTCAGCAAAGGTTTTTTTTTTTTTTTTTTTTTAAATAAAGTTATCATGAATTCTATTGATTCCTATGATGATTTATCTGTTTCTGGGAAAGCTGGGTGATAACTATGTGTTATTTAGACCTCATCTTGGCTTTTCCATCCTCCTGTAAGGTAAGTGTGTAATAAGGATGTCCCTTCGAATGTGGAATAGAATAATTCATTGCATTATATTGGAATAAAGCTTTGTAAAAAAATTAAAGAATATTAAACAAAAATTAAGGAAAATTCTGGATAGATAAGAACTTTATGGAAGAGGACAAACTTCTTCTGGGAGTTATAGAGGAGGGAGAAAATAGCATTTATTTGTCTATTTATTGTATTTTTTTATTTATTTATTTGAGGGCGGGGTCAGTGTTATACAAATAAACAAACAAAATAGTCCCGGCGGTGGCTGAGAACTTCGGACATCCGTTTTAGTAGAAATTGTACTAAGTTTGGATTTTGGCATGTTATCCTGATGTGTTTTGATAAAAAATAAATTTTTTATTAAAAAAATGTAAAAAAAAAAATGTTAAAAATGAAAAATAAATAAATAATACATCAGGATATAAACTTTATAACTTTGTAAAATTGTTTTCCTGGGCTCCGGGAAAGCTGGGTGGTTATATTGCTTTCCCCCCTGGGTGACAACCTTCATAGGAGCTATAAGGTTGGTTAATTGCCTGGGTGTCAGCCATGTAGCTTATTACTTATCTTCTATGGAGAATCGTTTGTTCAAAGTCCATTTTGTGACCCGAAGTGGATTATAATATAGACAGTTTGGGTGGTAACCCGGGGGCCCAAGTCTTCTAGGGGGCCCATGGCCATCCAAACCACCCACCAAATTTTATACTTCACCCAAGAAATCCTTGTACATCTGTTCCTGCTCACAATACATATGTACACATGAGCCATTTCAGGACCTTTGAAGGTCCTCCAAAGGCCCTGTAACTGCAGATTGAAAGCAGCAGAAGGGAAACATCTTCCATTCCCCATAACTGACCACATAACTGACAACAGTGAGCTCCTAAATAATATTTATCCCCTACCACACAACTGGCCACACTGTGTTCCTTAATAATATTTATCCCCTACCACACAACTGGCCACACTGTGCTCCTGAATAATATTTATCCCCTACCACGCAACTGACCACACTGTGATCCTAAATAATATTTATCCCCGACCACACAAATGACCACACTGTGCTCCTAAATAATATTATCCAATACCACATAACTGATCACACTGTGCTCCTAAATAATATTATCCAATACCACAACTTTGCCCTGCACATATAATATACTTAAATAACAGAACAATGCTGAGCTCCTCAGTATTTCTCTGCGGCTAGTGTTGAGCTAACCTGTTGAATTTCCGATTCACGGAGTCTGCCCAAAAAGTTAAACTTGAACCCAAATCCAGACTCCACTGAAATTGGGGGTCCCAACATGGTTTCTAGCAGCTAGAAACTGTCTGATTGGCTGTTTTTTCAAGCTACCCTGAACATCGAACATCAAAGTTTAGGGAAATATTCTAATGAGCTCTGGTCAGGGGGCGGTGCTGATCTGTAATTAGTCACTCTGACATAGCCTGGGGGTATAATTCAGCTGCTGCTCAGAGCCCGTCTGCCACCCTGTGCCCATGTCATCACCCCCTTCTCGTACTGCATGCGCCCACCTTCTTAAGGTGGAAGTACCCACTCACTGAAAACTATACTACAATTTTTTTTCGGTAACCAAAGCAAAAAATAAAAAAACATATTTCCACCCTCTGCCGGGGGTAATGCCCACTCACTCACTCACTCTGTTCTCACCCTTTACTGAGCATTGAGCATGATCCGGCATGGCGAGTTGGTGGGATTATGAAGTGAAGTGTGAAAAATGTATTTATATTCCAGAATTGTGGCTTCATTAAGTGCACTGGAGGCGTGTCTTCACACAGCTGTGCTCTTACCTCTCGACGTAGTACAGCTCCGCAGCCCCTCCTCTCTGTTCTGACTACAGTAGCCGTTTTTAGAGCAGAGTAGAGGGAGTGTGGCGCAGTTCAGTGGAGCGAACTTCAAGTAAAAATTCATCTAGTACGCAAAGTCCAGCTACAATCCTGGAATATAAATCTATATTTCAGAGTCCTAGGCACAGAAAGGAATGATTACGACTATAATGTAATACGAGGGATAATGGTTATGCTTGTATTAGCTAACATAGTTATTGTATGGGCACTTTTTTGCCCACTCACATTTTTATTAAGCACTAGGGTGCATATTGCACAGTAGATAATCACAGTAAGATATTTGGTATATATCATATGGAGGACCGAGGTCACATTGTTATTAACTTTATTAGATTATGCACTGGCACTTTACATCCATTTTTCATTGTTTACATATAAATCAAATATGATAAATATGCACTTTTGTAAAGCTGATTTTTTTTAGATCTTGTATATTTTTTACAATTGTATATATATATTTTTTGATAAATTTTCATGTCAATTGTTTGGCATAACGTACACTACATGCACTTTAATAGTGGGCACACAACACAATGGGGGTCATTTACTAACGGCCCGATTCGCGTTTTCCCGACGTGTTACCCGAATATTTCCGATTTGCGCCGCTTGTACATTTGAATTTGTATGTAAGTTGAAACTGTATATTTTATAACTGTAGATCCAGACAAAAGAATTTTCGCCCCTATGACAATTGTAGTTTCAAAATTTTTTTCTGTGATTGGACCAAGGATTATCAATAAAGCTTCATTACAGACACCTTACAGCTGATCATTGCAGTCTGGGACTATAGTAAAGCATCCAGACATATCACCAGAGTTCACAGTGGGTAGAGGGGTCCGTCTGTCACTAGGGGTCGTCTGTAAGTCAGGTGTCCTTAAGTAGGGGACCGCCTGTATATACATCAAGATTTTTAACTGTATGTGCACATATGTCACTGTATCTGTTCCATATAAAATACAGTGAGATGGCAAACGATGTTACTAGGTTGCTCAACTCCTAGATCCCTGGATACTACACTTATATAAGGCAGAATATGGTGCACATCTGTGGGCAACACATACATATTTTAATCATTCCCATAGGCTTCTACAGGGTGTACGAAATAGAAATAGAAGTACAAAATATAACATGCCCTTTATTTTATGCGTCACGGTATGGCAGGAAATACGGCCATTTAAATGGATAACTGGATTACCCATTGTGAATGTGACCATGTGCTACATGTATGACAATGGTAAAGGAAGGGTAGCACAAGGCTGTTTTAATAAGTTCGTGCGGAAGGAGCCTAAATCTGTACAGAGGTATGAAAGTTATAGTCATGAGAACAAGTCATGGTATTGGTGGACTTTTTCTGTGTATTTATTTAAGTTTGGGAACAATCTTTTTTTGTATTGTTCTGTTTTGCTGGCCTTTACCCCAAATTTCAAAAAATAAATATGTATAATGTTTATTGTGTAAATTTCCAATTCAGAAATGAATGGGGCATGTGCACCATGTGTTCTTCCCCATGGATCACTCTCCTCATAGCTCGGCAGGCCAGCAGGGCCGCCTTTCAAAATATTATTCCCTCTCCTGTGGACAGAAGATGTATATAGCATGTAAATAGTGTGAAAACTATGGATAAAGCACACTAAAAGGTTTTAAATATGTGGAATTTTTAAATCTACTTCATTGTTATCTATATAATCACATCTGGACTTTACAGGTACCGTACTATAAAGAATATTCACAGTCTTTAGCCGCTGAATTATATTGTGTGTTCTGTAAGCATTACTGTAGGTGGCAGTATTGTTGCAGATATAAACATCTATAAGTGATAGCATATAACTAGGACGTTGCATCACATTGTTATAAGTTGCAACCAAACATTGATCCCCAGTTTAGATTGTCATATGATAATAACTATAGAAGCATAGTTTTGTGGTCAATGGTGGTAAATATTAATATTTTTGTAATCATAATAATTACTCAATAAATAATGATCACTTGTCACACATAGGGGCAGATTTACTTACCCGGTCCGTTCGCGATCCAGCGGCGCGTTCTCTGCGCTGGATTCGGGTCCGTCCGGGATTCATCAATGTAGTTCCTCCGCCGTCCACCAGGTGGCGCTGCTGCGCTGAAAAGCATCTGAACGCGCTGGAGTTCACCGGGCCGGACCAAGTGAAGGTAAGCACGTCCCAAGCAACACATTTCCCTTTTTAAATGCGGCGCTTTTTCTCCGAATCCGTCGGGTTTTCACTCAGCCACGCCCCCCGATTTCCATCGCGTGCATGCCGCCGCCGATGCGCCACAATCCCGGGGCAATACAGGGGAAATCAGCACAAATCGGAAATATTCGGGTAACACGCCGGGAAAACGCGAATCGGCCCCTTAGTAAATGACCCCCATAGTACAAAACTTCCAGGTTACTTCCTGTTTGGTGAAAGAGAATTTCATTTAGTGGGAGCATGTGTTGCTTGTGTGAATGTGGAGCAAAAATTGGCACATGCTTCATTTATGATTCATTTGTAAAAATTCTTTTATAGCGTGCGCACTGGGTTATCATTAAGTTATTTGGTTTTTTGGAGTTATATTGTTTTTTGAGCATAGACATATTTATAAATTGCTGAAAATGTTTTGCACAAAAGCATTGAACTTCCAGATTCACATTAAACAATTAAACAGAAAATGTGACTACCTGGGGGCAGCACTGGCTACTAGGGCATGGGGGAAGACTGTGACTACTTGGGCCAGCACTGACTATTGGGACATGGGGTAAGCTCTGTGCCTACCAGGGGCAGCACTGGCTACTGGGGCATGAAGGCAGAACTGTACTTGGGGGAAGCACTGGCTACTGAGGGATGGGGAAGCACTGTGACAATTTTGGTGCAGCTCTGTGACTAATGGCTACCTGGGAGCAGCCCTGTGACTACTGGAGGCAGCTTTATGACTACGGACTCCTGAAACATTAGTGCCTACTTGGGACAGCCCTGTGACTACTGGGGGCAGCTCTGTGACTACTGACTACTGAAGCATTATTGGCTACTGGGGAAAAATCTTTGACCTCTTGCTACTGGAGTATTATTGGCTACTAGAGGCAGCCCTGTGACTACTTGGAGGCAGAACTGGCTACTAGAGGCGGGTTCTGTGACTATTTCCACTGTAGGGGCATAATTGTGATCAATTGTGATTAGGGGAACATCAGAACACTTACATTTGACATAAGAAGGTGGAGGAGATAATGATAAACCTAACTAAAGAACCTGACAGAAATTGTCACACCTAGATCTTAAAAATGCACATATAACAGCCAACACACAATTAGAACTACAAGAGAAAACGGAGCTAGATGGGAAGAATTTCCTCTCGGCTGTTAAATTTCCTCCAATTACTGGGGAAAAATAGATAAGATCAGACACAGTACCTCCCGATAAGCAGACAAAAGGAGTAGGGATTCACAATCTTCACTTCTTAAGAGGCCGAAAACACTCACCCCCAAGTCTCTCTCTTTCAAAAAGAGAGACTTGGCGATCAGTGCTTTCTTCCGTCTTAATAGGTGAAGATTGCAGATGGGAAACTCTTCTTTTGTAACTGAGGAACCTAACTTTTTATGGTTCTAAATCTTTAGTACCCAGTTCTGACAGGAAGAAGCTGACATTTCCCCACATTGATTGGAGGAATTCTCCTCTTTCAAGACACCATGTGTGAGTTTACAGTAAGTGCTGGTATCACACATTGGGGCTTATTTACTAATGGTCTGGGGACGCACTTTCATCTGACTTTCCAACATTTTTGGGTTTTGCACACCTCTGACAGATATTTAACAGGGGATTCTGTATCAAGGTAGTTCCTCCGCCGTCCACCAGGTGGCGCTGCTGCGCTGAAGTTGCCTGAAATGCACTGAAGTTCACAATCCTATCCTGGATGAAGGTAAGTGCAAGCTCCGCGACACAATTTCCTTTTTTAAATGCGGCGGTTTTTCCGAATCCGTTGGGTTTTCGTTCGGCCACGCCCCCCGATTTCCGTCGCGTGCATGCCGGTGCCGATGCGCCACAATCCGATCGCGTGCGCCAAAATCCCGGGGCAATTCAGGTACAATCGGCGCAAATCGGAAATATTCGGGTAACACGTCGGGAAACCGCGAATCGGGCCCTTAGTAAATGACCCCCAATGTTGATAGAAGGACACAATTTGGATGTTCGTAGGTATGTTTAGGTCACCTATAGAGTCCTCCAATGTATATGACCTTAGGGGTGCCCTGTTTTTCTTATAATCTCTTTATCAGCCTTTTTATGTATTTTGTATATACCACGGCTGCTAATGTATTGACTATGCACACGATTTATATCCTATGTGATGCAGATCCAAACTGTGTTTAATAACATATTTTCCATGGGGACGATCTAATACTAGTGGTAGGTTTTATTGTATATTGATTTTTAACTATTCATGTACTTTATATATATATATATGTATATATATACTTACACACTACGGCGTCCTGTTGACACGCCTAGGCGCGTGCGCCCCGTCTGCCTATGGGGGAGTGCACGCTCCCGCGATGCGTCTCCATGGTAGTAGCGCTGACCCGATCATATGATCGTGTTGGCCGCATCATGGCGACGCACTTCCGGAGCTCGACCTCAGCGGGTTGACGTGATGGGCGCGTCTTGAAGCAGATACGCCGGCCAGGTGTATTTAAGGGTAAGAACAACATACACACTTTTACCTCCTGATGAAGCATCAGTGCGAAACGCACGTCGGGGTGTATCTTCCGGCCTCCCCTCTGACTGCCCCGTTGCCTTCTTTTACTATGCCTATGGGTAAGTGTGACTTGCCGGTACCTCCGGCTTATTCAATTGGTTCACCGTGCATTTGGGTCCATCTTCCCCTAAACATTTGGTCCTATGGTTGGACATCAGTATTCTTTTGATATTTACTATTGGCACGCTTTTGGGGCATACGGAGGAGGGGTGGTCCTAGGTACTTTGTGGTGGTCCCATTTTCCATCTGGGACATCTTGTTTCCCTCATTGTTTGTATTTCCCCAACCTTCTTTTTAGGAATTGTTTATGTGTACTATTTTGGAATGTCAATAAAGTACAATTATTTTTCTTAAGCTCTTTGTTGTTGGTATTGCTGGTTCTAAACTCTTGAGAGCTGAATAGACATTGTATATGTGGGCCTTATTTGGTTTTTACGACTATAATTGCCTAAATGTTCAAATAGTTCACAGATCCACATTCCTGACATTCCTCACAGTATATTATGAAGTGTTTCTCAGTAACAGGTGCCCCTTTAAGAAATCATGTAAACTATTTCATATCACTTTCCTCTGGAGCTCCGCCCACTCTACATAAATGTGTCTGGAGCAGAGCGCACACAGCAGAACGAGCACAGGAGTCTCACACAAGTCTACTGCAAGTGTGAATGGAGGGAGACAAGAAAATGTACCAACCTGCTACCAACGTGGTGACGGTCCAGCCCGGGCCCGTGTCCTACCAGCCGCCACACAAGGATTATCTCATCTGGTCCATCATCAACCTGGTCTGCTGCTGCCTGCCCATCGGCCTCGCCGCCATCATCTTCTCCATCAAGGTAGCTACCCGGAAAAAAAATCTTCACTTACTATTAACGGTTTCATCAAGTTTTTTTTTTTAGATATTTTTTACTTGTTTACATATTTTTTTTTCTTCATTTTAAAGTTTTTCACCACTTTTATATTCATTTTATTGCATTTATTTCCCTTCCTATTAACATTTTTAACTATGCTATTATTATTTTGTCTTATATTACTTTTAGATTTCTTTTCGTCTTTCGAGGTTTTTTTTAAATAGTTTTTTGCATTTATTATGTTTTACTATTATTTCGCTATTTTTTTTTTGTTTTTAAGAAATATTATATTTATTTTTTTTAGTGTTTGCTACTTTTCTATATTTTATTATCCATTATGATTTTTATTATTATTTTGCTAAATGTTTGTTTGTTTTTGTAAAATATTATATTTTGTTTCAGTGTTTACTACTTTTCCATATTTCTGTTTTTTGTTCTGTTTTTTTTATTATTATTTTGCTATATGTTTGTTTTTAAGCATTTATTATTCTGTTATTTTATATACTTTTTATCGTTTGTATTATTGATGAGGTTTTTTTTGTTATTACTTTATTAATTTATTTATTTTTTCATTATTATTTTTTGTATTTAGTCTGGTTTGTATCATTTTTTGTACCACATTGTTTTTATTATGATGTTTGTTTGGGTTTTTTTTTGCTAAATGTTTTAGCATTTTTACAATGTGTTATGTTTCATTTGTTATTTTATTGAGTTTTAATTTTTTGCAAATTTTACTTTATGTTTCTTTCGCTCTTTTCCTCTCTATAGTTGTGATTGTTGCTGCATTTTTATGTTGTATTTTATGTTGTTTTATATATACCGTATGTGGAAGTTCTATGTCAGGACCACATTTACAGCCAGATTAGGAAACAGAACTATCCCTGTTTTAAAAAGTTCATGTTGTTGTGACCAAGCCCTGTGTTACTCATAGTTCTGAAATCCTCTGTGCTGCTGGTAGTTACTTGGCTCCTTATACTATACAACCTCCCACATTATTGGCTACAACTTCCCAGAAAGACAGTGCATTACTTTCCCTAAACGAGAATCCAGATTCTTTCTTACATCATTACCCCTCCCCTGTTAGAACATACCGATCATCTGAAATCCTCTGTGCTGCTGGCAGGTACTTTGTTTCTTTTACTAGAAGACCCCCCACACTCTTCACCTCCCAGAACCACAGCAAATTCCTTTCCCCAAATACTGTTTGTATCTGTAGTCCTCACTCACAGGAGAACACACTCATCTCCTGAAATACTCTGTGCTGCGGACTGTTAACTCGCTCCTTCTGCTCTATAACCTCCCACATAACTGCGGTACGTTCCTTTCCCTAAAGACATGACATTATCACTTGGCCTTTTACACAGTCTGTAATCTATATCCAGATCAAAACACACACACACATACTGCTTAAAGGAAACCTACCACTTGTAGTGGCAGGTTTCCGATAGCAATACCGGGCACCAGCTCAGGGTGAGCTGGTGCCGGAGCTTATTTTAGTTAGTGTTTTAAACCGCGGTATCTCGGTTTAAAACACTTTTTAAACGTTATAGCCGGCGCAGGCAGGTACGCGCTCGGCGGCGCGTACCACCGTGCACAGCGGCTACATAGGAAGTGAATGAGAGCCGCGCGCATGGTAAGCGCCGAGCGCTTACCTGCCTGCGCCGGCTATAACGTTTAAAAAGTGTTTTAAACCCCGATACGCGCGTTTAAAACACTAACAAATAAGCTCGGCACCATCTCACCCTAGACTGGTGCCCGGTATTGCTATGCGAAACCTGCCACTACAAGTGGTAGGTTTCCTTTAAATACTCTGTGCTGCTGGGAGCACCAATACTTTCTCATGGAATGTTCCTTAGAATTAGCAAAGTCTACTCCAAGAATCGTCTGTTCTGCTGGAGAAACCACAAATCTCTAATGTTTCCCAGTCTTTAACCTCCCAAAACATCTGCAAAAATACTCTGTGCTGCTTGTCCGGCAAAGATAACTTACTTGTCAGTGACTTATCACAGCATAGTACTCTCCTGAAATACTCTGTGCTGCTTGTCTGGCCAAGGGAAACACCTTGTCAGTGACCTATCACAGCATAGTGCTCTCCTGAAATACTCTGTGCTGCTTGTCTGGCAGAGATAACCTACTTGTCAGTGACCTATCACACATTACTACTCTCCTGAAATACTCTGTGCTGCTCAGTGACCTATCACAGCATAGTACTCTCCTGAAATACTCTGTGCTGCTTGTCTGGCAGAGATAACCTACTTGTCAGTGACCTATCACACATTACTACTCTCCTGAAATACTCTGTGCTGCTGTGAACATGTTGATGATATAAAACATGATGGATTGCCAGAAAGCAGCGTTCACCCCACCGCACCCCACACTACACAATGGTTTTACGAGGGAATAAAATTCCATAGGTTTCTGCCAACGGAACATTCTACAAACTATCCGCCCCAGTCACGATCCGTCTTCCTTCAGAGGGTTGTAGAGCGCACCGCATGTGCAAACATGAGGAATTGTTTTACAGAGTTGTAGGAGAATGTGCCCAGACAACGCTGGCATTGTACCCCCTGGCATGGGGAGATGAGGGCGCCCGTCACGTGACTACTGTGATCCCATTCTCTGGTGATCTCATCTAACAAGGGGGGTATTGGCTGTCACTCAGCTTTCCTCGCAACCACCGAAAGGCAAATTTGCTAAAAACAGGAAAAAAAGTTGAATATGTAATATAACATGGCATAATTGCCCTTTAGGGCTCCAGGAAAGCTGGGTGGCAAACCCTGGGAGAAGTATAATGGTGGCTCCAAATGATAGTTCCTGAAAAAGCTGGGTGGCGACCATTGTGAAGAGTATACACTGATGTCCATTTGGGTCTCACTTATATCTGCCACTTGGAAAGCTGGGTGGAACCCCCGTAGCCATGAAACATATTATTACCATTATTACCCTAGGAAAGCTGGGTTGCAATGAAGCAGAAGGATAATGGTGTCTACAGTGCTCTATACTCAGCTTCACTATATTATGTGCCCCGTATATTGGCCCCTAGGAAAGATGCGCAGAAACCTGTATAGAGTTACAGCGGTGGCCCTATAACTTGTTACCTATCCATTACTTTGGAAAGCTGAGTAGATACCTCTGGGGAGTAATAATGGTGTCCGCATAGCTTGTTACCCATCCGTTACCCTAGGAAAGCTGGGTAGATAGCCCTGGGGTAGTAAAAATGTTGCTTGTATAGCTTGTTACCCATCCATTACCATGGAAAGCTGGGTAGATACCCCTGGGGACGTAATAATGGAGGTCGTACAACTTGTTACCCTAGGAAAGCTGGGTGGTAGATACTCCTTGGGGAGTAATGATGATGCCCATGTAGCTTGTAACCCATCCATTACCTTGGAAAGCTGGGTAGATACCCCTGGGAGAGTAATAAGGGTGCCTGTATAGCATGTTAACCATCCCTTACCCTGGGAAAGCTGGGTGGTAGCTACCCCTGGGGGAGTAATAATGGTGCCTATATGGATGTTACCCATCTTTTATCCTAGGAAAGTGGGGTGATAGATAGCCCTTTCTAAGCTGTAAAGGTAGTCATTCAGCTTTTCACCTTTTCCCTGGGAAAGTTGGGTAGGTACCAACTATCAAGATGCTATAACATTGGCCACATTGCTATTCACACAACTTTTCACCTTAAAAGGTGAGTGAAAGAGGCCTTATGATGCTAAGTAGTGGCTAGATTGTGTGTCCCCTTTACTTTATCTGGTAAAGCTGGGTGGGGGCTATAATGGTGGCCATATTACTTGTTACCCACATTACACCCTAGTTAAGGGGCAACCACTAGGGGAGCTATAACAGTTGCCATGATACCAGCCATTGTTCCACTAAAAAAGCTGGGTGGTTACAATAACTTGTCACCCAGCTTTCCCAGAAACAGATAGGACTAAATCTAGGATTTTTGATGTTTTCCATTGGTGTTAATGGATCTCTCTCTCCGTTTCCTTCACAGACCCGCGACGCCACTCACCAGAATGACACGTTCACCGCCGCCAAGCATTCCCGCACCGCCTACGCCCTGAACGTCGCCGCCACCGTCATC
The DNA here is from genome assembly GCA_019512145.1 of Engystomops pustulosus. Classification (NCBI taxonomy): domain Eukaryota; kingdom Metazoa; phylum Chordata; class Amphibia; order Anura; family Leptodactylidae; genus Engystomops; species Engystomops pustulosus. The sequence continues at coordinate 22,065 of WNYA01003521.1, forward strand.
GGAGTCATTCTAAGCATTTTATTTCTGGTCCTTTATTTTGTTGTTATTTTCCACGCCCAGAAAACCCCCCACTAAAAGAAAAAAAGTGGGTGCACTGGGCGGGTGGCCCATCCGGGAGGCAAATTAAAAACCCTCTAAAAATGGCCGCCGTGTGCTGTCCTGCTTCTATGGGTGGGGGAGGGGGGTACTTTCTCCAATGCTAAAAAGGGAAAGGTAAGACAGTATGGAAATCCAATTCAGGACTTCTCTAGTGCTGCACCTCCTCTCTGGAATTCACTCTAAAGAGCAAAATCATTAGAATATTATAATTTCTTAGTGATGGGACAATAAAGAAAATCTGAGCCAACCTATGTCATTAGTCGGCACCTCAACGGGAAACTGTGATAGGTATTGGACTACACTGGAGGGCGTCCTCACACTGCTGTGCTCTGTTCTCTCTACAGGCAGTGTTAGATATGGTCCCCAAAGAGATGTGTTGTTATACAATTATGTGTGTTTTAAGTAGCACCCGGACAGAGGATGATTTATGTACATTCTAGGACGGGACCTTTGGTTCCTGTCCTCACACTGCTTTTCTCTTTCCTGAGTGCATTAAGCCGTGTTCACACGTTGCTTTTACATAGCTATTTGAAACTTATTACAACAGCTGAGAAGAGGAGAGTTGGCTAATTACATCAATGTTTACAAAACGCTACTATGTGTCAATGTTGTGTTAACAAAATGCATGTGTTAATGCGTTGTTAACGAGTTTGTTAACATCGCGTTTACACTGCATTTTTTAAATGCAAATGGTAGCAATAAAATAATTAGGCAAATCACTTTTAAAAACGCAAGAAAAACGCAACGTGTGAACGCGTAAAAAATCTACTCACATCGAGGAACATGTGAGAAGATTATTAAAAACTTTGGGATGCAACTACCAGGATCCTCCTCGTAGATTGTTACTTTCCAAAAGAACTAACAGAAATAGTGAGCGTAGAACAGTTATTCATAAAAAAAAAAGTTCTGAATACCCAATATCGGCCGAAGGTCCTGCATCGTCACACCTGCTGACAGGTTCCCTTTAAAGGGACAGTCTATGTATGACATTACTTTCTGATAAACTTTGTCTTTCAATCTTGAAAACGGTGAGGATTTTAGAAGAAGTGTATATGGGCAGACTTATAAAAGGTAATAGACCCATTCCATCTTATTTGACAAGGGGGAGTGGCTTAAGATAATCAAAAATATTCTTCAAAAAAAATTTTTGGGGGAGGCATTGCCAGAACTTGCGCTTCTCACTGCGTGTGAGTCTATGAGATTCCGTGTTGTCATGTGGAAGGAATGTGGACGTTCTATCAGGGGTCGGCAGAGTCGTGGGGGTTTTATTTTGACTAATTACTGGAGGTCTGGCAGTGTGGCTGGCCGCCCTCCATGCAGAGCAGATGTCACAGAGAACAAGCGACATGTCACACAGGCTCCATTCTTCACATCGGGGGCGCTGTACCAAAATAAGTCCTCTGTATGAGCGATATTAAAGGGCAACTCTACTCCAAGACAAAGACACACTGAGACATTGTAACAAACACGCTGCTGTGCCAACTTATCCCCAAAACACATTTCCTTGATAGCATGAAAGCTCAAAAGTATTGCAAAATGATATTCTAATTAAAGGGAAGCTCCACCTGAATATAAGTATGGTGTAGGGTGGATCAGGAGGCTATAAAAATACTTTGGAGCAAATCCCAGTCTAGGCGTGTGCGTGCCTGAGGGTATAACATCCAACCGCCCCCTTATCAATGTGGACCACAGCCATTGTGACACCAGAACCAGCAGCATCAGCACCAAATCCCACCACTCCAGGGCCCCTCCATCCCCTCTGTCAGCTGCATTATTATTGTATTCCCCTTCACTACCATCTGTACCAACCGTGAAATACACTGGGTAACACTCTGGGCAACTACCCTCACCTACCTCTTATTCTGCCTCCTTTCCTTGTCAGACTGTTTCATGTTTATTATATAGAAAGGTTCAACTTACAGAGAAAAGAAAACTTAATATCAGTTCCTGGTGACAAGCAAGGCCGGTAACAAATCTGGCTTTAAAGGACATCTACTACCAGGATGAAGGATTGTAAACCAAGCACACTGACATACTGGTGTCTGCCCCCTCTGTTAGGATCCGCTTCTTATGTCTTTGTTTTTAAGAAAAAGAGGTTTTAAAATAATGCAGATGAGCCTTAGGGGCCCCAGGCTTCATTGACATCTATAGAGCCGGGAGCCCCTGAGGCTCATTTCCATAATCCGTGAAACCTTTTTATTGTAAGAGCAAGGTCCTAAGAAACTAAAAGAAAAGCATAACCTGACAGAGGGTGCACACACCAGTTTGTCAGTGTGCTTGGTTTACAATTCTTCATCCTGGTGGTAGATGTCCTTTAAGGGGCATACTTCCCCTTTAATGCTGGGGGTGGGATTCTCTTCTTCTGCCTCACACCAGCTTTCTACAGGCTGGGCAATTTTTCTGTTGCCTTCTTAGCTCTGCACAATAGGGGACACTTCTTTTTTAACGTTTGGAGTTTACCTCTGGAATGTTCTCGGGAGCAAGCCAATCAGACAGCCTGTTTACCCCCACGTGATGTAAAACAGTAAA
>WNYA01003522.1:0-24691 GCA_019512145.1 Engystomops pustulosus
AGGCTGTATATAGATGTATGACTGGTGGGGGAGACTGTATATAGATACAGGCGGTCCCCTACTTAAGGACACCCGACTTACAGACAACCCATAGTTACAGACGGACCCCTCTGCCCCATGTGACCTCTGGTGAAGCTCTCTGGATGCTTTACTATAGTCCCAGACTGCAATGATCAGCTGTAAGATGTCTGTAATGAAGCTTTATTGATAATTCTTGGTCCAATTACACCAAAAATTTTGAAACTCCAATTGTCACTGGGGCAAAAGAAAAAAAATTGTCTAAAACTTCCATTATAAAATATACAGTTTCGACTTACATACAAATTCAACTTAAGAACAAACCTCCAGACCCTATCTTGTATGTAACCCGGGGACTGCCTGTATATGACTGGTTGGGGAGGAGGCTGTATATACATGTATGACTGGTTGGGGAGGAGGCTGTATAAAGATGTATTAATGTGGGGGAGGAGGCTATATATAGATGTATTGCTGGGCTGGGGAGGCTGTATATAGATGTATGACTGGTGGGGGAGGCTGTATATAGATGTATGACTGGTTGAGGAGAAGGCTGTATATAGATGTATTGCTGGGCTGGGGAGGAGGCTGTATATAGATGTATTGCTGGGCTGGGGAGGAGGCTGTATATAGATGTATTAATGTGGGGGAGGAGGCTGTATATAGATGTATTGCTGGGCTGGGGAGGAGGCTGTATAAAGATGTATTAATGTGGGTGAGGAGGCTGTATATAGATGTATTGCTGGGCTGGGGAGGCTGTATATAGATGTATGACTGGTTGGGGAGGAGGCTGTATATAGATGTATGACTGGTGGGGGAGGCTGTATGTACATGTATGACTGGTTGGGGAGGAGGCTGTATATAGATGTATTACTGGGCTGGGGAGGAGGCTGTATATAGATGTATGACTGGTGGGGAGGAGGCTGTATATAGATGTATTGCTGGGCTGGGGAGGCTGTATATAAATGTATGACTGGTTGGGGAGGAGGCTGTATATAGATGTATTGCTGAGCTGGGGAGGCTGTATATAGATGTATGACTGGTTGAGGAGAAGGCTGTATATAGATGTATTCCTGGGTTGGGGAGGAGGCTGTATATAGATGTATTAATGTGGGGGAGGAGGCTGTATATAGATGTATTGCTGGGCTGGGGAGGCTATTTATACAGTGGAGAAAAAAGTATTTAGTCAGCCACCAATTGTGTAAGTTCTCCCACTTAATAAGATGAGCGAGGGCTGTACCTGACATCATCGGTAGAACCTCAACTATGAGAGACAAAATGTGAAAACCAATCCAAAAAATCACATGGTCTCATTTTTAAAGAATTTATTAGCAAATGATGCTGGAAAATAAGTATGGGACAGTCTGCTCCGGTCATCTTGGGTACAACGACCCCTGTTCTCGTGATTCGTAGGGGGTCCCTTCACTGACACTCCCATCGATCAGCAAGTTGGTCCCTACCGCAGCGGACAACGATTTAGCAACGTTATGACATCTATCATGTTCTCTCTCTGCACAATCTGCCTTTCACGCTCCCTTATAGATTATTATCAATTATCATTACAGTCGCTGTGATGAGATCTTTGGTCTGGAAGTTTTGGATGGCCTCTATGATTTGCATATTTTGTCTCTTATTGCAGGACTGTATATAATTGTGTATCCTGATGGACAATATCTCTTGTTGGATGAAAGTGACGAGTCAGCACGTTCAGGCAGGTGCCACTAAGTGCAATTAAAGCAACTTTATGGGGCTGCAAATTACGGGCACTTCATTTGGACGTCGGATGCCTTATGCTGAGTTAACCTTTATTATTATACATGACTGGAATGACAATGAGTTGATTTGTGATGTCAACTTTTTGTGCAAATACAAGAGGTTACTAAGATCTGACAAGTGACTATGGGAAGAAGATACTTGACTATTGATTTGTCCCTTGTCATATGGTATCACACCGCTCTTCCCATTGGATATAGAATACCCAGCGCCGCATTTTAAAACACAATCAGGACAAATCTTTACCCACAATTTGAGTGGTTTATTTGTTTTTAAGGCGGCTGCAATGAGTCAGAGGAGGCAGGCAGGCGGCTGGAGGCTCAGGTCGGAGGAGGCTGGAGGCATGGGCCAGAGGAGGCAGGCAGCTGGAGGAATGGGCCAGAGGAGGCAGGCAGCTGGAGGAATGGGCCAGAGGAGGCAGGTGGCTGGAGGAATGGGCCAGAGGAGGCAGGTAGCTGGAGGAATGGGCCAGAGGAGGCAAGCAGCTAAAGGAATGGGCCAGAGGAGGCAGGCAGCTGGAGGCTGGGGCCAGAGGAGGTAGGCAGGCGGCTGGAGGCTTAGGCCGGAGGAGGCTGGAGGCATGGGCCAGAGGAGGTAGGCTGCTGGAGGAATGGGCCAGACCAGGCATGGGGCTGGAAGCTGAGGCCAGAGGAGGCAGGCAGGTGGCTAGAGGTTCAGGCCGGAGGAGGCAGGCAGGCAGCTGGAGGCTTAAGATGGAGAAGGCAGGCAGACAGGCGGCTTGGGCTGGATGAGGCAGACAGGCTGGAGCCCAGAGGAGGCAGGCTGGCTGGGGCCCGATGGAGGCAGGCAGACTGGAGGCTGGGGCCAGAGGAGGCAGGCTAGCTGGGGCCCGGAGGAGGAAGGCAGCCGGAGGCTGGGGCCCAGAGGAGGCAGGCATCTGAAAGCCTGGGGTCCAGAGGAGGCAGGCAGGCTGGAAGCCAGGGTCAGAAGAGGCAGGCTGGAGGAGGCAGGCAGGCTGGAGGCTGGGGCCAGTGGAGGAAGGCAGGCTGGTGGCCTGGGGCCTGAGGAGGCAGGCAGCTGGAGGCTAGGACAAGAGGAGATAGATGGCTGGGGCCAGAGGAGGCAGGCGGCTGAAGGCCAGAAGAGGCAGGCGGCCGGAGGCTATGGCCGCAGGAGGCAGGCAGGATACTGTTGGCTGTGGCTGGAGGTAGCAGGTAGGAGGCTGCGGCCGGAGGAGACAGCTGGCTTGAGCCTGTGGCCAGAGGAGGCAGCTGGCTGGAACATGGGGCCAGAGAAAGCAGGCTGGCTGTAGGCTAGGGCCCGGAGGAGGCAGAAAGGCTGGAGGCCCGGGCCAGAAGAGGCAGGCTGGAGGCTATGTCGGAGGAGGCAGGCTGGGGTCGGAGGAGGCAGGCAGCTGGCCAGATGTTCAGGCCGGAGGAGGTCGACAGGCAGGTTGCTGGAGACTCAAGGCGGAGGAGGCAGGCAGACAGGCGGCTGGAGGCTTGGGCCGGAGGAGGCAAGCAAGTTGCTGGAAGCTCAGGCCGGAGGAGGTAGGCAGGTGGCTGGAGGCAAATGCGGGAGGAAGCTGCTGGCTGGAGGCTGGAGGAGGCAGGCAGCTAGAGGTTCAGCCAGGGGAGGCAGGCTGGTGGCTGGAGGCTCAAGCCGGAGGAGGCAGGCAGGTGCCTGGAGGCTCAAGCCAGAGGAGGCAGGAAGGTGGCCAGAGGAGGCTAGAGGCAGGCAGGCCACTGGCTTGGGTCAGAGGAAGCCGGCGGGCAACTGGCTTAGGTCGGAGGAAGCAGGCAGGCCACTGGCTTATGCCGGAGCAGGCAGGGTGCTGACTTGAGCCAGAGCAGGCAGGCTACTAGGTTGGGCCAGAGGAGGCAGGCAGGCCACTGGCTTGGGCCCGAGTAGGCAGGCAGGCTGCTGGCTTGGGCCAGAGTATACAGACAGGATGCTGGCTTGGGCCAGAGGAGGCAGGTAGTTAAAGGTCGCTGGCTTCCATAGAAGGTGGTTGAAGGCCGTTGGCTTGGGCCGGAGGAGGCATGCTTGGGCCAGAGGAGGCAGGCGGTTGAAGGCCGCAGCCTTTGGCTGGAGGTGGTTGAAGGCTGTTGGCTTGGGCCGGAGAAGGCAGGCATGCCACTGACTTGGTCCGAAGGAGGCAGGCTTGGGTTGTAGGAGACGGGCAAGCCTCTGGTTTGGAGCAGAGGAAATAGGTGGTTGAAAGCGGTTTTGGGCTGGAGAAGGCATGCAGGATGCTGTTTGGGCTAGAGATGGTTACTGGATTGGGCCCCAAGAGGCAAGAAGGCCGCCGGCTTGGGCCGGGGTAGGCAAGCAGGCCGTCGGCTTGGGCCAGGGGAGGCATAGAGGCCACTGGCTTGGCCGGAGTAGGCAGGCAGGCCGCTGGCTTGTGCCGGACTAGGCAGACAGACCGCTGGCTTGAGTCAGAAGAGGCAGGCAGGCCACAGAGATGGTTGAAGGCTACTGGATTGGGCCGCAAGAGACAGGCAGTTGAAGGTTTGGGCCGGAGGTGGTTGAAGGCCATTGGCTTGGGCCCGAGGAGGCAGGTGTGCAGGAGGAGGCAGGAAGGCCACTGGCCACTAGGTAGGGGCATATGGGCCCCCCTAGGTAGATGTATGGGGGACCCCTAGGCAAAGGTTTCAGGGCCCCCTAGGTAGAGGGATGGGGTCCCCCTAGTTAGAGGGAGCAGACCACCTCTTTGTAGAGGGATGTTGGCCCTCCCTGGTTAAAGGGATGTCTACCCCCCAGCTAGAGGGATTGGGCCCCTCTAGCTAGAGGAGTTGGGTGGGCTCATGAAGGGGGCATTAGGTAGAGGGTTGGGGGCTCTTTGTGCCGGCTCATTCGCGGACAACCCTTCACTAGTGCTCTGGGGTGTTGATAGGAGGGATGAACCTGAACTTTCTGCTCTGAAGCGAACTATAAAACGGGGCCCCTCCATCCAGTAGTAAAAGATCAGCTTCTTTTTTCACATCAAGCGGGCTCTCCGTGCAGTGTCCCACACCTGTGCTGACATCTGTAATGAAGAAACACTGTTTTTAAGTGTCATGCTGCTTTGGAGCAGGTGACTGCGCCCCTGATGCTGCCTGCATCTTGCTGAAAGGTGGTGCTGACTGAGGCAAGAGGCTCAACTAACCTCATGGCTGGTGCACCCCTAGGGGGGGGGGGTTACTCTGCAGCTTTATATATGTGGCTGCAGTCTACAGGTGGGGAAAGAGAGGTCACATCTAAGGCCGTCAGGGCTCCAAGGGTGGCTATGTCACATGGAGGAGCTTGGTGTACATGTGTATCATAAGGAGTCTAGTGGCCTTATTAGGTTATATGGGGCGTCCATACAGTATGTATGTGCGGTACAGTCTCTTATTTGGAGGATCCATGTAGTATGTCTGTGGGGTTCAGTCTGTATGTGGTGTAGAACATGAGATAATTCCTAATATATTACCATAATTATGATTATTGTACTACAACCCCATAGGTAATGCATGGACATATCTCTAAAGGACATCAGGTCTCTGTCCCTATTTCTGTCAACAATAAACACTTAAAAACTCCTATTCTTACTTTGCTGCACATTTTACACACCTGCCTAAAACTTTTGCACAGTCCTGGACGTTCTCGCTCCATTCTCTGCCCCGTGTGTACAAAACCTCTCGAAAAATAATTTCTATTGTTTTTGTTTACATGCAAATGAGACGATTTATCACACTTAGGACACAATTACAGCCGTTCCCTCCATAGAACAATAATCCAGGCTGAGTCTCAATTACCGAGACAAACAGAAGATCTGATCCCTTTGCTTTCCTGCTAATGAGATCCAGATTTCGTAGGAAGCGCATGTAATAATGGAAGGATCAGCCCTTCTCCTGACATCTCCTTGAACTTTACAGCTGAGATGTCGTTATTTCATCTATTTCTCGATGACTCAGAGCAGCGGCTCCCATCGCCTTCCAGCCGGAGACATTGCGCTATTTACATAATGGGAAGCAATGCAAGGACTGGGAATTGTTTGCTGGAGATTGTTCTGAGCGCAGAGATAAACATAGGATATTCCGAGATAAACCTAAATCATATTTGGTTGCAGATTATTTCATCCTGGATGGATTTGATACAAACATATAAATCAACAGTACAAGAAACTTTCTCATAGATCATATATAGTTATATTGTAAATCAGAGAAAATGGGGGTCATTTACTAAGGGCCCGATTCGCGTTTTCCCGACGTGTTACCCGAATATTTCCGATTTGCGCCGCTTGTACATGAATTGCCCCGGGTTTTTGGCGCACGCGATCGGATTGTGGCGCATCGGGGCCGGCATGCGCGCGACAGAAATCGGGGGGGCGTGGCCGAACGAAAGCCCGACGTATTCGGAAAAACCGCTGCATTTAAAAACCGAAAATGTGTCGCTTGGGGAGCGCTCACCTTCACCTTCTATGGGATGGTGCATTCCGGGGCGTTAAGATTATTTTCGGCGCTGCAGCGCCACCTGGAACTACCATCTTAAATCCCGGCCGGACCCGAATCCTGTGCAGAGAACGCGCCGCTGGATCGCGAATGGGCCGGGTAAGTAAATGTGCCCCAATGTCTTCTTTCTCCACTTATCAGGCTCCATTCTTCCTCCCCCTTCATGTTAAACTGACATTGACTCTTAAATGTCTGCAGCTCTCAGATGTATCAGACTACATAGAAGTCTATGGAGAGGTGAGTGGGAGAAGTAAACAGTGAAAGAGGAAAGATGGAAAGAAGAGACTGCAAGCAGCTTCAGAGGAAGTTTCTATCACACCCCGAGTTTATAGTGGCCACAGCTTCCAGACTGCTGTTGTATCCCTTCCCCTGATGACTGGAGCCAGATCACAATCAACACATTCCTGGCTCATCTCAGAGGTGCTGAACGATACTGTGGGTACGGTTCCCCCAGATCCTAACCTGAACTCCTAACATTAGAACTTCATGTCCATTTTTGGTTCAACTTCTCCCCATGGCCATGCCCAGACCCAAACAGGATTTTAAAATTCAGGTTTTAGCGGGTTTGGTCATCACTAGTCCTGAATGTGTTTGTGCTCTTGTCCCTCCGTAACCAACAAGTGCAGAAAGGAACCTGAGTAATAAATCTGCTACTGTCCTTTTCAAAGGTGTTGGACTCCTGCTCTGTAGTACAACTCTGATTCTGCACAACAATTCGGTTCTCTGCTACACGGAACAGCCTTGTGTGGACTTGACCCTGATACCGATTAGACAGTCTTGACCTCGGCCTGTATCTTGGATTGTGTCTGATTGCTGCTTGCCCTAACCCTGCACTGTCTTTGACCACTCCTTGCTTTTTCACCAACCCAGGGCATCGGTTACATACACTAGGATTACTACGAGATGTAGAAGCCTTGTGTCCTTGTCAAAGCCAAATCAAGGAATGTCAGGACTTGGGTTAGTGAACCCTCTAGACCTCCGCGGGAGATGGTACTAGCTGGGACTGGAATCTAAGTGGCACCTGGTCTTCACCAGAGCCCACCGCAAAGCGGGATGGTCTTGCTCGGCGTGGTGCCACCAGGTCGTTTCACAGATGCAACAAGCCTGCGGTGGCAGCCAAGGTCGTAGTAGAGAATCGCAATCCAGACTCGAGGTCAGAGACAGGCAGGTAGTCAGGGCTGGTGGCAGAGATGCTAGGTCACAGGTCAGGTCCAAGGTAACAACAGGATTTCAAGGCAGAGCGGGAACAGGAACAAGGAAGGTAACAGGACCTAACGCAAGGAAGCTTTCTCTTCTCACAATAGATCAAAGATCTGACGGGGAGCAACCAGCTTTAAGGGAAACCCGTAAGTGGCCAGCGCAAATCAGTAGTGCGCTGGCCCGAGAAAGCAGGGACGTGCACACCCTACCAGGAGCGTGGAGAGGTGGGCGCGGGCCAGGGAACGGTACAACGCCACAGAGGCATAGATCGAGGGACACCCGTGACAAAGACCTTGTGTTGGGGTAAATTGATGAAAAAAACTCACTTGTATAAAGCCCTTGTCAAATCAGTTAGGTGTCCACTGCTTGTTACATTAGTGATACATTGGGGCAGATTTACTTACCTCGCCCATTCGCGATCCAGCGGCGCGTTCTCTGCTCTGGATTCGGGTCTGGCCGGGATTTATGAAGGTAGTTCCTCCGCCGTCCACCTGGTGGCGCTGCTGCGCTGAAAGTCATCTCAACGCGCCGGAATGCACCACCTCGGACCAGGTGAAGGTAAGCGCTTCGCAAGCGACACTTTTTCGGTTTTTTAAATGCGACGGTTTTTCCGAATATGTCGGTTTTTCGTTCGGCCACGCCCCCCGATTTTCGTCGCGCCACAATCCCGGGGCAATTCAGGTACAATCGGCGCAAATCGGAAATATTCGGGTAACACGTCGGGAAAACGCGAATCGGGCCCTTAGTAAATGACCCCCATTGGGTCCACATTGCACAGCTTGTTACCTAGAGCTTCAGCTTGTTACCTAGTGTGAATGCAGCTCAGTACTTGTCCATTATGTCCTTTATGTGCAGAGCATGGGAGCCATCCTAGAGGAGAGTCCCTACCCAACGTATCTGCAACAACTGATCATTACAAAAAAAGCCGGAAGATGGGAAAACTGATAAATAATGCAGAAATACAAGGCATAAAATGATCACAATATAATTGTTGCTTTTCATTCACATTAGATTTACTGATTTAGGAAAAGTTTGTAAAAAAGTTTAAAGGAAAAACTGCATCACTGGTCGCTCCCCCGTAAGACACAATGATCCATTGTTTCCAGTCTCTAGTCTCAGGCGGAGAAGGACTATATGTAGTTAGAAGATAAGAGAGTCTGATACATGGCTTCTGGCTTATAGACAAGTCTCATGGATAGACATGAGTGAAACAATGAACTTTTACCTTGATACTTGTAAACTGAGACCTGAATCTTTGCCGTTATAAGTCAAACTGAGTGTTAAAGATCCATTTTTAATAATTCTAGAACAAGTAAACGGGGTCTAAAAATATGAGTCAGATCGGAAGTTCTCCGACCTTTCTGCATAGTAGCAGGAACCCGTTCATGTGCCGTGTATAATACTAGTTTCTTCTTATAAGGCCATCAAGATGCAACTTCAACCCTGATTACTGGTCCATATTGAATGAGGTCTAAATTGCAAAACTATAGACTCCGTAGAAGGAGGAGACTTCATAGATGGAATCCATTGACTGCATCAACCAATTGGCCAATATATAACATCATGGGGGTTGACCATTTCATCTCATACACCCTGAGTAAGTAGAAGGTCTTGAAGACTTGTCCAACACCAGAACGTCCAATTGAAGCCCCAGAGTCTCTTCTAACTTGTCAGTATAAGAAGAAGGCCTTTCAAAGCATTGATCCTGATGTCTATTCCCCTGATGCCTTGATCTTGGCCTGTACCTTTGAACATTCCTTATCGTTGCCCCAACCCTGGATTGTCTTTGATTATTATCTACTTTTCTCCTGACTCCTCGTCACAGCAAAATCCAGAACCTTGTGTAGGGGTCTAAGACCCAGGTGAACACTCGTATCACCCTCTTGTGATTAGTCAAGTTGGTTAGGTGATACATTGGGGCACATTTACTTACCTGGTCCAGTCGCGATCCCCCGGCTCGTTGTCCAGCACTGAATGGGGTTCTGCCGCGATTCACTAAGGTCCGTGCGCCCGATATCCACCAGGTGTCGCTGCTGCGACGAGGTCCGCTGGAGTCCACCTTCTTCGTCCCGGTGCATGTAACTGCTGATCTTGCAACACAAATTCTTTTTTAAATTCTGCGGTTTTTCCAAATCCGTCGGCCAAGCCCCCGATTTCTGTCGCGTGAAAGCCGGCATTAATGCGACACAATCCGATCGCATGTGCCAAAATTCACGTCAAAACGGAAATATTCAGGAAACCCGACAAAAGTGCGGCGTTCGGACCCTTAGTAAATGAGCCCCATTGGGTCCACATTGCACTGCTTGATACAAATAGCTCCATTCAGAATATCTAGACCAAAGTTATAAGTGAAACAGTGTTTCTTGTTCTGGAGGACCTGCCCTGTCCATCATTACACATAAAGGTTATTGAGGTTTATAGGATTATTGGAGGAGGTCCCAGTACATGGACACTCTGGTGCAACCCTGGACGCTTGATTGGTACAGGGCTGTATTGCAGATTTTGTGTAGAGACCTAAGGCTGGATTCACACGACCGGTGCCCGCCGTACAGTAGCACGGCGGGCACACAGCAGCGTGCGGGGAGAGGAGGAGGGGGAGAGAGCTGCTCACCCCCGCCCCTCTCCATAGGGATATATGGCGCACGGCGCTGTATGCCCTGAAAAAATAGGACATGTCCTATTTTTTCACGGGGCACGGAGCAGTACGTTGCCACACGTGTGCTGCACCGTACCGCTCCCGTAGGGCGCCGCGCGCCCATTGCCATCTATGGGGGGACGTATATCGGCCGTTTATACGTCGGCCGTATATACGTCCCCCTTGCGGTAGTGTGAATGCAGCCTAAGAGTCTTAGGTTATAGACAGTGTGAGACACTGAAGGGGTTAACTGTGGATGGGCGGTATGTTTCCCCTAGGTTTTCCTATTATGCAAGGCCTGAGTGCTGAGGTTGTGTTGTCCAGCACCTTGGACACAGGTGATGGGAGCAGCCTAATCAGTCTGCATAAAGTGGCTGAGCAGATTGAGAGGGTGGTCTCTCTCTGAAAGGAGGCTGGAGAGCACACAGCCCTGACCTCTGTGCCTGGAGCAGCCAAGTGATTTTGTATAGCGGTGAGTTAGTGGAATACCTGTATAGTTAGCACCCTGACGGGTAGGATTTTTGTTTGTTTAATGCCTGAATGTGAAGGCCGTTTATTTTGTTTCTGCTGCAATAAACGCAGACGAGACCTGTTTTGGACTGTACCTTGGTGTCACTGTCTTGAACTGCATCACAGCACCCCGCTACCACGGTCTCTACTGGGCCAAATCCCCACATATGGTGCTTCGGATTGCGGGCAGTTCAAAAAAGACACACACCTGAAAGGCTCGCTACATCCTGCAACATTGCATGGCCTGGGTGAAAGCAGCAGGCAAATTGCAGGATAAAGCCAAGATGGAGGACTTTATTAAATACCTGCAAGAGGAGGCCAGAGCTAATCGGCAGCAGCAGCAGGCCATGCTCCAGCAGCAGGAGGAGAGGTCCCGCCAGCAGCAAGCCATGCTCCAGCAGCAGGAGGAGAGGTCCCGCCAGCAGCAGGAGGAGAGGTCCCGCCAGCAGCAGGAGGAGAGGTCCCGCCAGCAGCAGGAAGAGTCCCAGGCTAATCGGCAGCTGCAGCAAGCCATGTTCCGGCAGCAGGAGGAGAGGTCCCGCCAGCAGCAGGAAGAGTCCCGAGCCATGTTCCAGCTGATGATGGAAAAGTTTTCTGGCGTTATGGCAGCACCGCAAGCAACGGCTACTGAGGGGTCCCATACTGGTTTGCAAGGGTATCCGGTTGTCCAGCATTCCGCACGGGCTGCAGTGCAGAAGGCTTTACAAAAGATGACGGCGACCGACGACGTGGAGGCGTATCTCACTGTGTTCGAGCGAGTAGCTGAGCGAGAGGAGTTACCGGCTGAGCAGTGGGCAGATGTCCTGGCACCGTTCCTGACAGGCGAATCGCAGAAGGCCTACTTCGACCTGAGTGAAACAGAAGCCCGTGAGTACCCCCAGCTAAAGGCAGAGATTCTGGCTCGTCTTGGGGTCACCATACAAGTTCGTTCCAGCCGGGTCCACCAGTGGGCTTACTCAGAAAAACTACCCCCACGCTCCCAAATGCATGACCTGATCCATCTTGTCCGGAAGTGGCTACAACCAGAGGACTGCACCCCAGCACAGATGGTCGAGAGAGTGGTTCTTGACAAGTCCACCCGTTCTCTGCCCTCTCGGCTCCAGTGATGGGTTGGACAGGCCGGTCCCACAAATGCTGAGGAACTCGTGTCCCTAGTAGAGAGATATCGGGCTACAGAGGATCTTCTACTTATCTCTCCCACACAAAGCAGTGCCAGTGACAAGGCCACTAAACCATCTGGTAAGACTGCTACTGCAGAAAAGGGGAAACAGGTCAGGTTGGGAGGGGGTTCATTGGGGGGCTCGGATACACAGAAACCCAACGAGGCCCGTGACAGAGGTCACAGTCGTATCCTGTGCTGGCGATGCCATGAAATGGGCCATATTGCTGCCAACTGTCCCCTGTCAGTGGAGCCAATGGACTGCAACCAGACCCGGCGAGTGTCACTGTTTGCCTGGCCGGTTCTGGCAGCCGAGTCGGTCATGGATGCAGAACCACAAGTGTGTATGGTCACAATCGGGGGTCACGCGGTGGAAGCCTTGCTAGACTCCGGGAGTCTGGTCACCCTGGTGCGGGGAACTTTGGTTGATCCTGGACTATACAGTGGGCGGAAAGTGGGAGTGTTGTGTATACATGGGGACACTCGCGAATATCCCACTGCTGTCATCAACCTACATACCCCTTGTGGTTCTATTACCCATGAAGTGGGGGTGGTGGGGACCCTGTTTCATGAGGCTATTATCGGCAGAGACTTACCGGTGTTTTGGGACCTATGGAGACGAAGACCCACCTCAGGTGCTGTTGCAGATAATGGACATCAGGTGTGTCCGGCCTTGGCCCCTGAACCCTTTGAGGCCAATGTACCCACACCAGCAGTAGGGGTGACCCCATGTGATGAATTCTCTCCCCTAGAGGTCCTAGCTGGTGAGGTCGAGGGCCACCAGGAGGTGGCCGACATGCCGGACCTTGAGATTTCCCGTGAAAATTTTGGGGCTGCACAGCTACAGGACCCTACCTTGCTTAAAGCACGGGAGAATGTTAAGGTGATAAATGGGGTACTCCAAATACCAGGGGCTGACAAAATATACCCCCGAATGGTGATTGTTGGGGAACTGTTGTACAGGGTTGACCAGGTACGGGGAGAGGAGGTTGAGCAACTTGTAGTACCCCAATCTCACCGTAGGCTGGTGCTAGAGTTGGCACACAAACATGTGCTGGGAGGGCACTTAGGTGCAGAGAAGACCCGAGAGAGGATCCTGCAGAGATTTTTCTGGCCTGGGGTGTGGGAGGAGGTAAACCGGTATTGTAGCTCCTGCCCTGAGTGCCAACTTACTGCCCCGGTGTCCCATTTCAGGAGTCCTCTGGTCCCGTTACCAATCATAGAGGTGCCGTTTGAACGGGTTGCAATGGATTTGGTTGGCCCCATAGTCAAGTCCACAAGGGGGCACCAGTACATCCTGGTTATCCTGGACTACGCTACGCGGTATCCAGAGACAATCCCGTTAAGGAACACCTCCTCCAAAAACATTGCTAGGGAACTGTTCCAGGTATTCTCCCGTACAGGCCTCCCCAAGGAAATCTTGACTGACCAGGGAACCCCATTCATGTCTAGAGTAATGAAGGAGATGTGTAAATTACTCCAGGTTAAACAGCTCCGCACCTCTGTATATCATCCTCAGACAGATGGCCTGGTCGAGAGGTTTAACAAGACCTTGAAGGGGATGCTAAAGAGGGTGGTCAGCAAAGATGGGAAGGACTGGGATTGTTTGTTGCCTTATTTGATGTTTGCCATACGTGAAGTTCCCCAGTCCTCCACGGGTTTCTCACCCTTTGAGCTGTTATATGGCCGTTCCCCACGTGGGCTTTTGGATGTAGCTAAGGAGACCTGGGAACAGGAGAGGACCCCCCACCGTAGTGTGATTGAACACGACTCCCTTATGCAGGACCGCATAGCGGCGGTAATGCCCCTTGTAAAGGAGCACATGACAAGGGCACAAGAGGCCCAGTCTAGGGTCTACAATAGATCAGCCAGACTCAGGACCTTTAACCCAGGCGACAGAGTGCTAGTTCTGGTGCCCACCGTTGAGAGTAAGTTCTTGGCAAAATGGCAAGGACCATATGAGGTCATGGAGAAAGTGGGGGAGGTAAACTTCAAGGTATCTCAGCCGGGGAGGAGGAAACCCAAACAGATATACCACGTGAACCTCCTAAAGCCATGGAGGGAAAGAGAGTCCCTGATGGCCGTGGGAGTAGAAAAAGCGTCTGTCCCCAAGAAGGTGACACCGGTAGGTGTACCCGATGCCAAGGTGCCTGAAGTACGGATCTCGGAGTCCCTCTCCAGGGCCCAGATTCAGGAAGCGAAGGAGTTTGTGCTCCGAAACGTTGATGTGTTCTCTAAGTTACCGGGACGTACTTCAGTCATCAAGCATGACATCATAACCGAACCCCACATCCGGGTACACCAAAAACCCTACCGGGTCCCTGAAGCGCGCCGGCTTGCCATATCCGAAGAAGTCAGACAGATGTTAGACCTGGGGGTTATCGAGGAGTCTAAAAGTGACTGGTCAAGTCCTATTGTGTTGATTCCCAAACCTGATGGTTCCCTACGGTTCTGCAATGACTTTAGGAAGTTGAACGAGGTGTCCAAATTTGATTCTTATCCTATGCCCAGAGTTGACGAGTTGATAGAACGACTTGGACAGGCTAGGTTCTTCTCCACCCTTGACATGACGAAAGGGTATTGGCAGGTACCCCTTACTGACAGGGCCAAAGAGAAGACCGCTTTTGTTACTCCTGATGGGCTTTTTCAGTATGTGGTACTCCCCTTTGGGCTACATGGGGCTCCCGCCACATTCCAGAGGTTAATGGATCTCGTGCTAAAACCTCACCGGAGTTATGCCTCGGCCTACCTGGATGACATCATAGTCTATAGTAACGATTGGGAGAGTCATCTAGCCAAGGTACAAGCAGTGGTAGACTCTCTGAGGGCAGCAGGGTTGACAGCGAACCCCCAAAAATGTGCACTTGGTCTGGAAGAGGCCCGTTACCTGGGGTACCGTATTGGGCGAGGTGTCATCAAACCCCAAGTAAATAAAGTGGAGGCGATACAGCAGTGGCCACGACCTATGAGCAAGAATCAAGTGAGGGCTTTCCTAGGCATAGTGGGCTATTATCGCCGATTTATTCCCGATTTTGCAACAATAGCGGCACCCCTGACTGACCTGACCAAGGGTAGCAGGGCGGTGATGGTAAAGTGGAGTGAAGAGGCTGAGGGGGCGTTTCAGCGACTTAAGACGGTTTTGTGCGAGGGACCGGTACTGATCATCCCTAACTTCACCAAAACCTTTATTGTACAGACTGACGCTTCTGACGTGGGCTTAGGGGCTGTCCTGTCCCAAGTAGTGGAGGGTGAGGAACATCCTGTGACATTCCTGAGCCGCAAGCTCACACCCCCTGAGAAGAACTATAGTATAGTTGAGAGGGAGTGCTTGGCGATAAAATGGGCTCTGGAATCCCTGAGGTATTACTTGATAGGGCGACAGTTTACACTGGTGACCGATCACTCTCCCCTCACCTGGATGAGTCAGGCCAAAGAGAGGAACGCCAGGGTCACAAGGTGGTTCCTAATGTTGCAGAATTTCAAGTTTACGGTAGAACATCGAGCAGGAAAGCTGCATGGGAATGCCGATGCCCTGTCTCGTACCCACTGTCTGATGGCCAAAAGTGTTCGCCCCCACAGGGTCAAACAGAGGGGGAGGGTATGTGAGACACTGAAGGGGTTAACTGTGGATGGGCGGTATGTTTCCCCTAGGTTTTCCTATTATGCAAGGCCTGAGTGCTGAGGTTGTGTTGTCCAGCACCTTGGACACAGGTGATGGGAGCAGCCTAATCAGTCTGCATAAAGTGGCTGAGCAGATTGAGAGGGTGGTCTCTCTCTGAAAGGAGCCTGGAGAGCACACAGCCCTGACCTCTGTGCCTGGAGCAGCCAAGTGATTTTGTATAGCGGTGAGTTAGTGGAATACCTGTATAGTTAGCACCCTGACGGGTAGAATTTTTGTTTATTTAATGCCTGAATGTGAAGGCCGTTTATTTTGTTTCTGCTGCAATAAACGCAGACGAGACCTGTTTTGGACTGTACCTTGGTGTCACTGTCTTGAACTGCATCACAGCACCCCGTTACCACGGTCTCTACTGGGCCAAATCCCCACAACAGGAATCTTCAATGTAAGAGACATGATGCTTAACATGATGGACAAGTTCAAGAGGGACTTGGATGCCATTTTTGAAAGTGGAAATATCACATTTTAATGGAACTAGATTCTTCGGATGGGATGTGGACCCAAGGATTTATTCTGGTTGCCATATTTGGAGTTGGGAATAAATGTTTTCCTATAATTGGCCAATTGGGTTTTTTCCTTCTGGATCAACACTGAAGGAGCATAACTTGATGGACCGGCTTCTTTAATCAATCTGATCTTCTGTGATATTATTGGAAGTTTTGTCCAACATCAGACACATCCTATAGAAGCCCCGGAGTTTTCTCCTTTAACATGTCAGGACAAGTATCTGATCTTGGGGAGATGGAGGCCTCTCCCATCAGGGTAGAAGATGTTGTGCTCCATCTGTTTATGATCCTCAAACATCTGATCCCTATAAGTTCTACATCAGGATGTGTCATGGATTTCATCTTACAGCCTTTTAAGTGACGTTTGTTTCCTCCTCCAAACTTAACAAACGATAATTCACGCTTCTTCCCACTTGTGTCACATCAGGCGTAAAATAATGTAGAACAAAACTCCGGAGGTTTTACCTTCTTCACAACATAAATATCCATTGACCTTAAATACCAGATTGGTTCTTTTTGGAGAATGTTTCTCCCACAGAGAAGAACAATGGCAGCAGCTTATCGGCACGGAGCAGCCGGCCGCGCGTCCCCCTCGTGGTGCATTCACATCGTCCATGGAAACAGCACAATGATAATGTGGGAGTTATAAGTGATCGCATCTGTTCTGTACCCGGGGATATTCCGTCATGACGACCTCTCGGTAATTATTCCACAAGGTTTCATTTGTATGGACTGTGTGTGATAGGGGACCACGTACTGTAGAGACGTGTCCTCCATAAGTTATGGGGTCAAAGCCGCCCCTGGTGAGGAGGTCAAGGTTTCACCAACGTTCTATAGGGAAGAAAAAGTCAAATCTATTGCACATAATATATACTGTGTGTGTATCTAACAGTCTGTATATATGTGTGTATCCCACAGTCTGTATATATGTGTGTATCCCACAGTCTGTATATATGTGTGTGTATCTCATAGGGTGTATTTATGTGTGTACGTCACAGTGTACATACGTGTCTGTATATGTAATAGCGTGTATACAGTATATGTGTGTGTGTGTAGGTCACAGTTTGTACATATGTGTGTATCTCACAGTGCACATACATGTACATCAGTATGTGTAAATAAATGTGCATGTGTGTATGTATGTTACAGTGTGTATATGTTGCCGCGTATATACTGTGCACTGGGGCACATTTACCCGTCCGACAAAGTTTCCTGAAAGTACATTGTCCGTGTATCATGCACAAACATATTCACTAAGATCGTGTGCCCGATATCCTGCATGTGTCGCTTCCCCGCTCAGGTCCCCGGAGTTTTCCTTCCTGGTGCATGTAAGTTCATTGTCTTGACACTATTTGAAAGTTAAATCCCGCGCTCAGTCCGAATCAGTTGGATCGTCTGACAGCCATGCCCCCGATTTCTGTCACATGAAAGCAGCGCAGCCGCGTCACAATCCACTCGCGTGGGACACAATCCCAGAGCAGACCCAAGTTAAATACCTGTCACAACCGTGCAATCCCCGAAAACATTGGAAAGTCCAACGAAGTGAGTAGTGCAACCCTTAGTAAGTAAGCGCCTATTTGTGTGTGTATGTTTAGGAATGTACATATGTGTGAATATTGCTCTACCGGGTATACATATATACAAGCATGTATTACAGTGTGTATATGTTTGTATGTATATCACAATGAATATGTGTGGCAGTTTGTATGTATAACTATATGTGTTCTATAGTGTATACATGTGTGTGTTCTGTATATATGGATATTGTAACTAGTGTGTATATGTTTGAGTGTCCTTGGGGGTAACTACTATTGTAGCAGCCATAGCTTGGGGCCTAATATTCAGCGCTTTCTCCGCAGTCTACTTTTGGGGTGATCCAGAAGGTGCCACAATTAGATACTGTTTACCACATTATGGTGTCTGTACCGTGTACGATGAAGAGTGAAATGCATGTGAACAAGCACCAGTGTCCACGTCGCCCCTGTACTGGATATTGTATAATTACCACCCACATTATTCACCTCCATAATGTGTATTCTTACCACAATGTATTGTCAGCGGTAGTGGTAAACCAACCCAAACCGCAAATTTTATTTAACGGAGTTGCGCCGTCAAGGGGAGCGACAATCCTCCCTGAAATGGCTGGGTTAGGGTTAATTTAAATTGTTAATACTGAGTGTTACTTGGGGTGCCCGGACCCAAAGAGAATTTTCAAGACCATGGGGGTCATTTACTAAGAGCCCGAATCGCGCAATTCCGTCGGGTATCCCTACGATTTCCGATTTGCTCTGAATTTGGCGCACGATCCGATTTCACCGGGTTGCATGCAACGGAAATGGGGGGGCGTCAGAAAACCTGATGGATTCGGAAAAAAAAAGGGTTGTTTGACACGCACTTATCTGCACCAAGAAATAGAAGGTGAACTCCAGCGAACCTCGGCGCAGCAGTGACACCTAGTGGATATCGGCGCACGGACCTTAGTGAATCCCCGCAGAACCCGAATCAGCGTCGGAGAACCCACCGCTGGATCGTGACTTGACCATTCAAGTAAATGTGCCCCTATAACTTCATCAGGTCCGGTCATCGCTAGTCAATGGGCAATTCTTCTATGTTCACCACTATCAGGGTACACATTGTATGGACATCTCTAGGTCACAGACAAACACTGGGGTGGGATTCAGCCTGTGGTTCATGCTAACGATGAGGAGCGACTAACCACAATTACTATTGGGGCCCAGTTCTTGCCCAGAATTATGGCTTGGTTTATATTGGCCGTATGTTGTTGGCCAACATAGTCTATGTTGGTGGATTGTTGGCAACTTTTTGAGACAATAAAGTATCCAATATCCCAGACCTGAGCTCAGGCCTTTTTGATGGACTGGTGGAGCCATTGCAATAGCTGGAAAGTCACTGGAAGCCCAGTCCATGTTCTACAGAGATATTTAGAAGGTTCTGTTCATTGCTGAAAAATCTCTCCAACTTCTACAGTCCAGCTGAAGGCCCTGGAGCTGGACGGCAGTGGAGGTCAATGTTTAGCCCGGCAGAGCCTATCGATTTTGTAAAATAAAGCTTCATCCTAGTGATATGTGTCCGGCAGGCGATACACTAGTTATCGGCGTGGGGAAGGCGTGGGGAAGGATGTGCAAGGTTATTGATATTCTATCTAACTAGATATTTATTTTTCTCATGTACATTTGTCTTGGGATCAATGAATCTTGGATATTTATGCCTATCCCATGCATCTAACCTCCGGCTTAAATCTAGATAAACAATCCGATGGGAACTTAGGCTGCTCATACACAGCTGACTATGGACAATACACAACATCTACTGGTTCATTGGGGCAGATTTACTTACCCGGTCCTGTCGCGATCCCGCGGTGCGTTGTCCAATGAGGATTCGGGTCCGGCGCGATTCACCAAGCTCGTGCGCCCGTCGCTTCTGCGCCGAGGTCCGCCGGAGTTCACCTGCTTTTTCCCGGTGCATGTAAGTGCGTGTCTTGCGACACAATTTTAAATGTTAAATCCCGCGCGTTGTCCGAATCCGTCGGGTTGTCTGACGGTCCTCCCCCCCGATTCTTGTCGCGTGCAAGCTGTCGCCGATGCGGCACAATCCGATCGCGTGCAAAATCCCGGGGCAATTCGGCACAAAACGGAAATCACACGCTAAGTGTAGAGTTGGTGACTCCACGTTTTTTTTCTTTTCCCCTGTTTACTATGGGCAAGTGTGATGTTTTTGGAAAAAGTTGGATTCTTTGTCCAATCTTTAGTCCAGTACTGTACACAGTAATAAAAAATATACAATAAAGTCCCATTTTATTGGGCTCTGGGAATATGGGGGATAGGTAAGAACAATAAGGCAGGGTCAATGCTTTACATCCTTCAGCTGAGGGACCTGAGTATCGCTGTTACACATTTTGAAGGCAGGAAGGGTCTGGTGGTTCTTCTGTTCCTGATCATTTACGTAACCATGTAATTCTGTAAAATAGAAATGATTGGGTCATTTCCCATGAAAAATGAATGGAGGTTTTGTGAGCCTCCATGTTCTGCCAAAGTGTGTAAATCCTATCAATCTTTTCTCTACAATTGTAAATATAAATCTTATTTACTTGTGAAACTGCATTAGATGTATAATGGTTCATCAACGCTATGTGGCTTTGGAAGAACATACTGCTATCACAATGTAAAGCTGAGCTAGGACTGGCTATTGAAAAGTAGACAAGTCACTACCTCTCACAAGGTCAACACACTCCTCTCCTGCTGTCATCACCATTCCCATTATATATCCTACTACTTGATGGCCGGACCTCCTCCTTTATTCAGTTCTGTCCTTTCTAATATTTTCACAGGTAAACAGCTTACTGCTCGCACAAAGTCACAATACTCTTCTCCTGCTGCTGCTATCATTTCCATCATATAACCCCCTCCAGTTTTATGGGTGACATAGAAACAAGAGGCGAGGTCTTCTTTCATTACCATCATCAATACTTGCTGACCAGATGACCCTTTCATTCCTTTATAGGGTCCTGTCCTGACTAACATGATTACAAGTGGACAGGTCACTGCCTTCAAGGTCAGAACACTCTTCTCCTGCTGCAATCATCATGTCCATTATCTATATATGCCCAATTTATGGCACTGCCCTTTCTTACTTCAGTTCATCCTCTCTACTACAATAAAGAAAGGACAAGTTACTACCTATTACAAGATCAGCACACTCCTCTCCTGCTGCCATCATCATTTTCAGAATCTAACTATCCACACATGATACCACTGCCCCTTCAGTCCTTTCCTCTATAATATAATAATGAGAGCTGACTTTGGATCATATATCGCTACCCACTTGTCGACTTAGTCCCTCCTCTATCCAGATTTGTCTTTTCTACAATCATGGGTGGACAGGTCACTTCCTCCTCCAAGATCAACACACTCATGTCCTGCTGCTCTTACCATCTCCACCATCTTCCCATTCAGTGGCAGTTCTTAGTTCAGTCCTGAACTCTCTAATATAATAATCAATGGACGGGTCACTGCCCCCTACAAGGTCAGCACACTCATCCCCTTCTGCTGTCAGCATTTCCATTATCTAACCCTTCCCACTTGAGGGAACTGATCTGCATTTAATCATTCAATTCCTCTCTAATATAATTACAGGTGTACAAGTTTCTACCTCTTCTGTCCTGCGGCTATCATCATCATCATTACCTCCCCCTTTCCCAATCATTGCCAATCGACTTCCGAATATGATAACATGAGGACAGGTCACTGCATCTTACAAGGTCAGCACACTCATCCCCTACTGCTATCAGCATTTCCATTATCTTGGCATTGCTCCGCCTTCTTTCATTAAATCCTATAATAAGAAGTGTACAGGTCACTGCCTCTTACAAAATCAGCACACTCCTTCCCGCTGCTATCATCATCATCATCATGTTCACCTTGTACTTAATGGTCGCTCTAGTGTTATTCAGTCCTTTACTCTCTCATATAACAGGTCGCTGCCTCTTACAAAATCAGAACACTCATCACCTGCTGCTGCCTGATCATTACTATAATTGGCCACAAATTTTTTTTTTTGTAGAAAAAACTGAGACATTACATATAGGTTTCCCATGCAGACTCCATCGTATTCATACAAACAGCAGAAAAAAACCAAATAAATAAAACTTACATGGTTCATAACTTGGTGGTAGAAATTCCCCCTCTCCCTGAGCGCAAGTCACACAAAGACGCTAAATAAACACCCGGCTAGACAAGGAAAATCAACAAAAATCAATCCCTTCATCAGTCACTCAGCGAGCGGCACGGAAACACTGACCAGACCCTCCATGAAGGGGCCGCACAGCACAAGCCACTCCGCAAGGCAAAATGACCTCTTCTGCCTCTTCCTGACAAGTAAATTACCGGAGAAAATCACAGTAATGGATACAAAATGAGGATAAAATAAATAACTCTATGGCTTCTATGAAATTGGGGATTTCTGGTTAACTGTTTCCATGTTGGAAGCGAGGAAGGAAAGAGAAAATATGCCAAGAAAAAGTCTAGGCCAGACCATGGGTCGGCCTAGGGGTGGGTGACCGGAGCTTTGTAGAGTGTAGAGAGGTGAGTGTTACTAGAGGAGGGGCCGTGTTAGGGGAAGTAGCTAAGGACAAATATAATAAGAACCTCCTCCTTAGTCCCGCTTTTTCCATTGAGGGGGCTAATATTTTGGAAGGAACAGAGAGAAGTGAAGGTGATATGTTCTCTACATATCACCTTCTACAAGACGCCACTTGTAATCTCAGAGAAAATTACATTCTGTGGTACAGGGAGAACATGGATTGATAAAACTGGGTCAGTGACCCCCATCAGCACTTCTGGTTGGGAATTGGTGCCTGAAGTACCGACACAATAAGGGAACTGGAAGTTGGAGCAGGGTAAGTATACTTTTACTCAGTGACTTCCCTTTTCCCCCTCTGCTCCGGTCCTCAAGGTGTTTTCCAGGAATTCTTTTAATGTAACTCAATGGGGCACATTTACTTACCAGATCCCTGAGGTGCGTTGTCCAACGAGGATTCGGGTCTTCCGCGATTCACGTAGCTCGTGTCCCCGATTTCCTGCATCTGTTGCTTCCCCGCTGAGGTCCGCTGGAGTTCACCTTCTTATTCCCAGTGTATGTAAGTGCGTGTCTTACGACACAATTAGAATTTTAAATCCCGCGCTTAATCCGAATCCATCGGGTTGTCTGACGCCCACGCCCCCGATTTGCGTTGCATAAAAGTCGGCGTGATTGCGCCAAAATCCAGTCGTGTGCGTCATAAACCCCTGTTAAATGCCGCGCAACACGGAAATCGCTGGGAAACCCGATGAAAGTGCGGTCTGCGGACCCTCAGTAAATGAGCCCCAATGTGTTAAGGTGCATATTCATGTAAGTGTAAAATTAGTTTAGTCACCCTACCTAGGGGGTGGCCATTAACTGTCAGACATTCCCCTTTCCACAAAAGTGCAAAAGCTGAGACAAAGGCCACAATAGTACAAATAGATAAAAATTGTGACCAGAGCCAGGTCACAAGAGAGAGAACAAATGAAGTACAAAATCACAATATGGTAAAGTACCGTAGTCTAATCAAGAGCCAAAGGTCAGGATACCAGGAAACCAATGATCAGAGTAACAACCTATACAGCCAACTAGGAAGAACTCTATAGCCAGCAATTATGTGATCCTGAACCTCGACCTCAATAGTGATTGGGCCAGAACTCAAGGATATGTAAAACACAGGGAGCAGGTGAGTGGTGTGAGGGGCTGTCAATCACAATGGGGCACATTTACTTACCCGGTCCATTCGCGATCCAGCGGCGCGTTCTCTGCGCTGGATTCGGGTCCGGCCGGGATTCATTAAGGTAGTTCCTCCGCCGTCCACCAGGTGGCGCCGCTGCGCTGAAAAGCATCGGAACGCACTGGAGTTCACCGAGCCGGGCTGAGTGAAGGTAAGTGCAAGCTCCGTGACAGATTTTTTTTTTTTAAATGCGGCGGTTTTTCGTTCGGCCACGCCCCCCGATTTCCGTCGCGTGCATGCCAGCGCCGATGCGCCACAATCTGATCAAAATCCTGGGGCAATTCAGGGGAAATCGGCGCAAATCGGAAATATTCGAGTAACACGTCGGGAAAATGCGAATCGGGCCCTTAGTAAATGACCCCCAATGTGTTATCTAACTATCAGCCAGTACTAATGCTGCAGGAAAGATGGGTGTCAACCCAAGCAGCATAACCAGCTAAACCAGTGTTCACACTGCAGTGTGAAAGACACAAAGATAAGATCAGCGACTCCATAGCCACATACCACACAGAGGATGACCCTGACACGGATGTAACAATCCACTAATTTAGGAAGGACAGACGGTCAATTAGGATGATTTTCTAGAGAGATCAGAAAAGCCTGGCTTCTACCTCCCCCATGCACAATATGTGAATGTGCGGCCAGGGAGTCAGGAGAAACAGCCTCGGCTGTAATAATGGGACACAAATATAGAAAATGTGACATGTAATCCAATAACCCAAACTGCATCAAATGTAATAAAGTTAAAAGCACGAAAAGCAAAGAGCTGTAAACTGATATAAACCAACAAAAAAAACTCCATGTCAAAACAAACCTAAGAGATGTCAGTAAACTGACCCAAGAGATGGTCCTCGACCAAGGAGAAGACATTAGTGAGGAGGGAGATGTCTTCAGCCCCTGACAGATTCAGGTTTTTAACATAAAGTTGTGTCTACGTTTCGTCTTCTAATGGAGACATATTGATCGGTGGCTTTCCACGAAAATCATTAAAGACTGGATACCTAAACAGCAAACATGTCTGTGCCCGCTCCTCCGGGACGGATGGTCCTGATGGTGTTCTTCATATATAATTAACTACCTGATGTCAGACATGTTCTTATCTCACGTCTTACTCCGTCGACGAGGACCGTGAAGGGTGAATAGAAATTAGAGATGAGCGAACATGCTCGTCCGAGCTTGATGCTCGGTCGAGCATTAGGGTACTCGAAACTGCTCGTTACTCGGACGAATACTTCGCCCGCTCGAGAAAATGGCAGCTCCCGCCGTTTTGCTTTTTGGCGGCCAGAAACAGAGCCAATCACAAGCCAGGAGACTCTGCACTCCACCCAGCATGACGTGGTACCCTTACACGTCGATAGCAGTGGTTGGCTGGCCAGATCAGGTGACCCTGGGATAGACTAGCCGCTGGCCGCGCTGCTCGGATCATTCTGTCTCTGGATGCCGCTAGGGAGAGAGCTGCT
>WNYA01003523.1:0-24686 GCA_019512145.1 Engystomops pustulosus
CTCTGCCGTCCATCACTCAAACCGCAGCCGCAGACAAAAAGAGTTCAAAGACACACCCAGCTTTCCCAATATCAGAAAGGGAGCAGTCAATCGCAGGCAGATCTGGGTGTGATTTTCCGACACAGAAGTCCAAAACCTGATCCAATCAGAACAATTTGTGAGTTCTGACAATTTGATTCATTGCCGGAACCAAGTAGTGATAGTATAAAAAGTTATGAGTAAGTCCCATCCTTGTGGGGTTAAACATCCCGATGACGATCTGTACGGCCTGAATCCCAGGGACTGAGGTGATGTTTTTTCTGTGGCCTCATTTTGCATTAATCCGCATTTCCCGGTCTATTTTCCAGGTCTAGTTATCCGGCATTAGAGCCGCTCCCTCCATGGTGACAGCGCTGGCAGTGATGGATCTGCTGCTCCGGGACTTGTCATAGCAGCAGAAAAGGGTTTTGTGTGTTCCCTGTCAAGACCTTAATCGCTGTGACAGCGGAGGAGACTTGGTTGGGGAATGTATTTAAGTCTTTTTGTTATCCATGAGTTTATTGTAGAGACGTCTGTAGTGAATGTCCAGATAGACCACGTCAGGTCCACGTCTCTATTATACTGACACTAGATGTTGTGTACATGACAACCTTCATGCTGTAAGCGCAGAGAGATATAGGATGAAATATACAACCGCAGCGATTGCTCTTTGCAGATCCTGGAAACCAGCGCAGATTTCCACATCCACAATACAAATCCATGGATTGGTCAACATTACAGTCTTGGACTATTTAAGAGGAACATGGACTGTGATCTCTGAGGAGTGGATTGTCTGACCACTTCCCACTGCTTTATATACGTTTTATTTATTTCTGTTCCTCCATATTTTTGATCTTCTGTCCCCTTCTTGTCTTCTGACCATCCATTTGTCTCTGGATTCTGTACTGCACTGTCCTCTTGGTTTTGGCCGGTATTTGTACAACTTTTCTTCTGTGTTTGTTTTGTCTCCGCTTTTCTTACTTTGGAATGTCACCCAGTTGTCACCTACCATCTAGTGTAGGATCGGCAAGTAGGTAGGGACAGCTGGTTGGCTCTAGTTTTAGGGCTCACTGTCCATGGCTGTCCTTTTCATTTCCATCTCCAAAACAGCAGCCTCACATCCTTGTTCTGATCCTGGCTTCTACTTGACCCTGACCCAAACCATGACCCTGCCCTTCTGTGTTGTGGTTGTGTCTTGAGTTATACTGTAGGATGTTTTACTGTAAGTTTAAAATGAAAAATGAGAAATAAATCACCAAAGACACCAAAATCTTAGACCTGGCAGCCAAGAGAGCTCAGTGCCATCCACAATGTCCCACAATACTGGCAGTTACAGATGGGAGGATCTAATGCAAATGTCCAAGTATATTTGGTCCTGAGATTTAAACATTGATGCTTCGGTATAGGGGAGGTTTATTACTGTATATAAGAAGATTAAAAAGCAGAACTGGAATCATGGATTCTTATTCACAGATCAAAGAAAGGAAACAGATGTGCCTCATGTCCTGGACGGACTTACTGCTGAAGAAGGGGCGAAGGAGTCCACAACTTCACATGGTTGTCCAGGATTAGAAACAACTAGACACGACTTGTTTCCCAAAAAAAGCATCAAACCCGTCCACAGGTCGTCATATTACAGCTCAGATCCATGACTGGTGAAATACCACACAGAACATGCAGACAGGTTTTTGGAAGGAAATCGGTAATTTACAAAAAAAAAAACGAAAGGACCTTATAGTCCAGTAGGATGTGACTGTGCAGTTGCAGATGACTCCCCAAAGAAAAGAAGGAAGGGTTAATTATCGATTTTGAATATAGAAATATATTTACTGATTGCAGATCCTGCAAATTAGAAGTCATGTGATCTCCGGGAAGCAGTTATCTCTGGAGCTGCGGGGTCCTAGAAGACTCATCGGCAGTAGCTCCACCCCCTCCCATGTATCTGCATCTAATATACACATCTGTCACGGAAAATGAGAAAATAACAAAAAAAATATATATATACACAAAGGGAAAACAATGTTTAAAAAATCTAAAAAAACCCCACATTTTCTTGTCACTTGGTTTCATAATAAATATTTATAGAAATACAAACAAAAGACATTAATAACAATTTGTATCACAGAAAAAAAAGATGCGAGAAATATTTGAACAATCCGGCAAAGAAATATGTATAGAATTAAAACTGTACCAAAAAAAATCCCAAATTAGTGTCTGGTCATGAAGCAGTTAATCGGTTTTATCCGTTTATTTCCATGTTTAATCACCGGATCTTCCCAAAAATAATGAAAAACCTTAAAATGGTGAACGTAAGATTCCCGATCTCTTATGCAGAGGATGGAGAGAAGAGAAATATATTCCTGACATTCGCTTTCATGGGAGAAAAGATTTACTTATTGCAGAAAGAGAAAAAAAAATAAATGAATTCATGGAAAATCCAAAGTGAGACGAGACCAAAAGGAGAGAATCCGAAGATTTATTCCGATGGTGGAAATGGAAACGACCTCTACACCGCAGTATATCAGACGTATCAGGGACCAGAACTCAATAGACGCGGCTCAGGTGCCCAAAATACCCAGAATACCCAGAATACCCAGAACACATCCTGATTCTTCACTAGGTGGAATATTTTATGAAATGTTATAGCAGGGGCGGAGTGAGACCCCCATGTGGCCCCGGGGCTGTATGAATATTATGGCCCCTACAAGTCTGGAATCACTTCCTACATCTGCTGCTGGAAGCTTCTTGGGGAATGGAGGACGCGTCTCTTCTGCTGCTTTCACTCTGTGGTGTCAGGACCTTCGTAGGACCTTCAAAGGTCCTGAAATGGCTCTTGTGTACATGTGTATAGCCTTGCATCACTGTGGATCAGTGGTTAGCACTACAGCATTGCAGCACTGTGGATCGGTGGTTAGCACTACAACCTTGCATCGCTGTGGATCAGTGGTTAGCACTACAACCTTGCAGCGCTGTGGATCTGTGGTTTGCACTACAGTCTTGTAACGCTGTGGATCTGTGGTTAGCACTACAGCCTTGTAGCGCTGCAGATCCATGGTTAGCACTACAGACTTGCAGTGCTGTGGATCCATGTTAAGCACTAAAGCCTTGCAGAACTGGGATCCTGGGTTCAAGTCCCACCCAGGCCAATATCTGCAAAGAGTTTGTATGTTCTCTCCGTGTTCGTGTGGGTTTCCTCCAGATCCTCTGGTTTCCTCCCACATTCCAAAACATACTGGTAAGATGATTAGATTGTGAGCCCCATTGGGGACAGGGACTGATGTGACAGCTCTGTGCAGCGCTGCAGTATCTGTGTGCGCTATATACATGAAGGATATATAAAACGGTTGTCATAGCCTCCAGACTAAGTCTCTACAAACACAATAATACTCATTTCCTGACATCTTTCTACTATTATTATTGTTTGAGGCATATTTTATATTTAAAGGGCGATTGGGAAGTATTTTTAGCTCCCCCCCCCCTCCCCCGCACATAGCGGCCGCTGATAACCGCCATTAAACCTTCTTACGCCATTGATTCAGAGCCGGTGATTTATGTGACTCTTTACAACAAGCAATTAATATTGATGATTTTTTTTTTTTTAGATTTTTTTTGTCAATGAAGATCCTGAAGATCCCGTCCATAACATAACATTGTGCCCGGGGCGGAGGGTCCGGCGGAGGGTCCACATTACATTCCGGCCGCATTCATCTGCAGCTCTGCATTCTCCTCGTGTCCTCGCTCGCCTGTGAAATGCCACGTATACAGGTTATAGATCTGACACCGTGATCTAGGAATAAGTTACACCTGACTCCACTCAATGATTAAACCTCGTCAGCTCCGCACCCAGAACCATCCGTTAGATGGAAGATTTCCAGACATATTCAAATCTAAAAGCTTCAAATCTCTGCAAAGTGAATGATGTGATTAATAATCTGCCAGAAGAGACATTGTTACTTCATTAAGAAAATCGCATTTTCTTTTCTTTTTTTTTATTGTTTCTCAGACATTCAACAAAATTCTGATTGTCTACGGAGCTGGAAGACCACGTGTGGCCTAGGAGTTATAGGAAGCGTATGATGGGAGTTGTAGTGTTATTGTAGTCCTATTA
The DNA here is from genome assembly GCA_019512145.1 of Engystomops pustulosus. NCBI lineage: Eukaryota > Metazoa > Chordata > Amphibia > Anura > Leptodactylidae > Engystomops > Engystomops pustulosus. The sequence continues at coordinate 4,127 of WNYA01003523.1, forward strand.
CCTGTCATTACAGAGTACAATGATGTTGGATCGGCAGCGCGTCCTTTATAAGTTACAGAATCCTCCTCCTCCTGGCACCAGGGCAGATTGTCCCCCGTCCCTCAAAGTTATGTTGAAAGTTGTCGCAGATCCTCATAATATGCACCTCAGCTGCTTTTGGAGCATCATAATACAGACCTCAGCTGCTGCAGAACATCACAATACACAGTCACTGCAGAACCTATTATTCACATCTTAGCTGCAGCAGAAGATAACACACACATGCATGTATGGACACATGCACATAGACACATGCATGCATAAACACATGCACATAGGCACACAGACACATGCATGCACGGACACATGCACACAGACACATGCACATAGACACATGCATGCACAAACACATGCACATAGGCACACACATGCACACAGACACATGCATGCACGAACACATGCACACACATAGGCACACACGCGCAGACACTTGCTGACACATGCACAAGACATGTACGCAGACACACATTGACGTACTCACATACAGACACATACACGCACACACATACAGGCCACTTATATGAAATTAACAAAAAAAAATTTACATTTTTTTTTCACACATAAACACGTCTTTATCCTGCCTCCTCTTCCTGTGCAGTCTGAAGCCGAAACAATTTCCTGCTGAGCCCCTCCCCCTCTCACTTACCTGACTGCTGCTCTCAGCTTTACCTGCAGCATTTAAAGTGTTAACACCTGCGTTCGGTGCTGGCAACAGATTTGAGGCGAACCTGAACCTGCACTTTTGGCTGAAGTGCAGCTCTGGGTTTGGGGGCCCGACCATTGCAGTTCGGGTTTGCTTATCCATAGTAATTAATATTAGAGCCAGTGGTCACATGACCTGATTGGATATATATATATATATGTATATGTCGCTGATTTTAGTGAGTTCTGAAGAGACATAAGATCAGTAGATCGTGGGATGGACCAATCTACTACTGATGACGTATCCTCAGCGCATGTGATGGAAAACCCTTTATATAAAATGCTGCGTCACACAGACATAAACTCACCACTAATTATAATTACTGATCAACCCACCCAAGCAGGAATTCAGGTTTGGTGTTTGGTGCGGAGAAACGATCACCGCCATGTACTCCAGGATCGTCACTCCCCAATGACGACATGGGGAGCAATGACTCCTTAGAAATGCCGGATTTTCCAGCAGCATTTAAAGGAATCTACCATTTGATTTAATGCATTATGAACCAAACACACCTTGAGACTGTTGCTACACTGGTGCAGAAACATATCTTGTTTAATCCCTGAGCTGAGCGGTTTTGCTGAAAAATAATTATAACATTATGATAATGAGACTCTGTCACTCCTCTGGCTGCCCCGGCGCTTCTCCTCTTACCCTAATTATGCGGCTGCTCCAGAGGAAGATGTAATCACTGGGTTGTGCCTGACAGGCAGAAGTAATCAATCGCTGCACCATCCTCCAGCTGCTGTGTCTAAGTCATCCAGCTCAGGTTGATTAGTCCTGTCTGGACAGTGCAGACAGCTTGTGTAATGTGTTTATATATGGCAGCCAGCAGCACCCAGCTTTCCCAAGATCCTGAATGTTAAAATAGTTTTTTCAGCAAAACCACTCAGCTCAGGGATTAAACAAGATATGTTTCTGCATCAGTGTGGCTACAGTGTTCTCAATGTATGTTTGCTTCATACTGCATGAAATAAAATGGTAGTTTTCCTTGAAAGGGTGACACCAGCAATAGCGCTCATCCCTAATTATAATCTATTATTATTCACATGTTAAAAAAATGGTTATCTATTAAATCAAACTAAATTAAAAACAATTAAATCAATAGGTTATAATAATAACAATTTTTTTTTCTCTTTCTTTGCACGAAATTTAAAAGAAAATCAATTATTTTGGAGGCAGAGCTCAAAATCGGATTTCTGGGATTAAGACTCCTATGAGAGGGGACTAATGACAATTCAATTAATTGGAGACGGGAACGCAACGTCTCGGGATAATGTAACAATGGCCGGGGGTCACTTACTGCAAAACTATGGATGTAGCTTACAAGAATCGCTACCCAACTAGTAACAATGTGCGCGGCCGGATAAAACAATCCTCATTAGCGGGAGAAGACAAAGGGTGTAAATGAGAGAGCGAACGCTCCGCGCCGGCGGCTTGTAAAACAGCATCGAGCCAACCAAATCCTGTTTGCTAATTCCGACGCGATACGCAAAGTGCAAATGAACTGGATTCGAGGGGTCGAGTTCAACTTCTGAAGAAGTGTGATACATTCACCTGTGACAATCCTTTAGCGGAATGATAAAGTAAAGAGAGTCTCCTAAGGGTTCAGCGAGACTCCACCAGGTCCCCGGAGATCAAGTGTCAAACGTGTCTATCAGATGCCTGAAAAGGGAAGAGAAAGGGATCACCGGCGGCTATTGTGCCGCACTTGTCATTGACTGATCAGGCCTTTGAAGCCGCTTCCCCAGTCAATGGAAGCACCTGAATGGATGAAAGCGAGACGGCTCCGAACAAACAAGAGACGCTGGAATATTCATGGTGCATCTGCCGCCGAAAGATTAATGTATTAGAAATTAAAATGGGAGCGGGACGTATGATCTTGCTGTAACATTTGGCCAGACCTGTGTCACCCTCTGCCTATTCTGCCCGGCAGAGGGAGAATCATTAAGCCTCCTCCTATTGTGCAGCCTGAATAATAAAACTTGCGCCTATTCTCTGCCCGCAGCTGACAATGAATAATTCCGCAGCTATTTGCACCTATCAGGGCCATCCATTCCTCCACGATAAGGATGGAAATGTGCATTTCAACAGCCGCTACAGATACAGATTCACCGGCGCTTCAAAGGACACCTGTCACTCAGCACGAGGAGCTGTCAGTCTCCGGCGGGTGACGCTGCCGCAGCCATTATCAGTCTCTTTCCTTTTTCTCCCCCTCCCTCCTCCTGCAGATTATTACACAGTTACATTTAGCGTAAACTGACAAGTGATTTACTCTGGTGTCCCAGGCAGGACGCGGCTATTCTCTGCGGCTGCCATCTTCTAGAAGCGTTACATCCCAGGAAGAGACAATCTACAGATCTCATCTCGTCCGCGCTGAATGTCATTATGTGACGGGTTAAAAGCGTTTAATCGGCCGCCTGACATAAAGGTGACCACGATAAAGCCGGGTCCTTGACGTCATCATTAAGGAAACGGGACGGGAGAAATTATAGACGCTTTGGTGGTCAGCGCCTTCTGGCGGGGTGTGACATGTTTGCATTGGTCCAGATCCAGATGGTCCAGATGGTTACATAGATCCAGGCACCGGGACTGTTGTAATCTCTTTTATTTGTTATTTGTGGCCTAAAATCAACTTTTATAATTATGTTAATGAGTCTGAAGGGCTCTGGGGGTGTTACCAGAGCCCTTCAGTGCTGCAGACTCACAGGCTGTTCACAGTCTCCCCCTCTGCTCCTGCTCAGCACTTCCCCCTTCCTCTGTCTGATGTAATCTCACTGCAACAGGGGAAGTTTCAGCACACAATGGGAGGGCTTAGTGCTACTGCACAGTGTAACAGCCTGTGAAGCTACTCTAGTAACACCCACAGGAACCCTTTTGCTCATTAGCATAATTATACAAATAGATTTTAGAAGAAAGGAGGCCATGGATAACAATTATAAGAAGATTACCACACGCACGGGGGCCCACATTTATCTAAACTAGTGCAGTCTGTTCTGTGTGCAGGGGTCTTTATGAATCTGGCGCCCCCTGCACGGCTCTGGGGGGGGTCACCATTTTTTGGCGCTCTTTGTTCATTTGGGCCGGTGCCTGGATCAGTGAGTAAGTGTCCTGGTTTATCATGATGGACGTGGATGGTAAAGCTCCTGTAATATTCATTGCTGGGCTCCTCATTGGTTACTTTTTATGTCCTTAGGATCCAAGTCTTGTTGGAACTTTTTACCTTATTATATAGTTCTTTCTATAGGTCAAAGTTTGCATAAGTTTAGAGGAACTGATGTAACACATTTGTAGTTGTCTGAAATTAATACAAGGGGTTAATAAAACCTGGCTGTTTTTTTTTCCAATAACAGCTCCATCCCTGCCCCCAGGTGGTGCGCGGTACTGCAACCGAGCGTCATTCCGAGCTGCAGTACCAGCACAAGCCACAGCCAATGGTGGCAGTGTTTTCTGACGGATGTTTCTCAACCGGTTTCATTTTTGCTGAGCTATTTCCTCCTTCCCTACTTTTGAGCAGTATATGTGGCACATTTAGGGCACTTTACAACCTTTCCAGTCAGAACTTTCTCACTGACTTTTCATTTTGGTGACTTTCCCATTTTCATTGTTCGTCATGGACCGTTCTCACTCATTTCTGCCCCAGAAGAAGGTAAGTACCAGAAGGGTCGATCGTCCATCCTACAGAAAAATCATTGGTTATATTTATAGCAAACAAACTTTTTGGTGCAACAAGTTCATGCACAATCGACGCAACCACGGATGACGAAAGGTCCAGTGTAAACCGACCATTTCTGACATCAGACGCGGCTCCGATCCGTCCGAGCAGATAGAGGGAAACAACGCATGAATCCGAGGGCTGACTACTCACAGGCTTTTCTTGTAGTCTGTAACCATGGAGACAAAAACTTCTCATGAAAAATATTTTGTTATTTAAAGTTCCTGGGAAAACGGAAGTATTGACATGTGGAGGGGGTTTCTCTGGGTTTAGCCCTGTGATAGGTGCAATTCAGGACACGTGGCCAGGAATTGCGCCTATTCGACCTTATGTTCCCTCCACACCCAGTGAATGTAAAAGGAAGTGAAGGGGTCTGTGCCCAGGGGCGGAGTCATGCTTGATGTTACGGGGGCTGCCTAACAATGGAACCATGAGGCAATGTTTTCCTTATCCGTCCTGGAAAACTTATTTGCATATTTTCTATACTTTATTTGTAGTGAGAATATGTCAATGAACAATCCTCCTCTTATGCAGAAGGAAAGTGCATGGAAAGTCGGAATTTACACAAATAGCAACAAAAACGCCCTAAAAAGCTTTCCGGAAAAAAAAACCTTTAAAGACATATCCGAATAACTTGCAAAGGAAACCGTCTGCGCGGGACAAGAGCCTCGATAGGATAAAGCAGCCGCCTGTAAAAGAATAGAATGTTTCCTCTTTTACAACAAACTATAAAGCAAAATAGTTATATAAAACTGTGCACATATATCAGGGGGGATCGTACTGCGCGCAGCGGGCGGAGGAAGATCCGTGCTTTATAGAACTTGTAAAACACTGACATGTGTGAAGAATGAGGAGATTGATAGACACATCCCGGATAATGGAGTCCGACTCGCTGTAACCCTTTCACCTCACGTCATACACAGAATGTAAGGTGCAGGATATCGGATGGAGACGGGGGGGATTATAAAAGATTATATTATAAATGTATATCTATATACTGTATATATACTGGACTCTCTAACAACATCACCCCCACTCAAAGACTGGTCCATAATATCCCTACTAGTCCATAAAATAATATCCCTACTGGTTACTGGTCCATAATCCCCTACTGATACTATCCATAAAATAATATTCCTGCCTGGTACTGTCCATAATATCCCTGAAGCTACTCATCCATATTATGCCTGTTGGTACTGCTCCATAATATCTCTACTGGTACTGGTCCTTAATATCCCTGAACCTACTGGTCTATAATATTCCTGAAGGTACTAGTCCATAAAATAATATCCCTACTGGTACTGGTCATAATATCCCAGAAGCTATTAGTCTATAATATTCCTGAAGGTACTGGTACATAATAACCCTACTGGTACTGGTCCATAATATCTCTACTGATACTATCCTAAATAAATATTTCCTGCTGTACTGGTCCATAATATCCTGAACTACTCATCATATTTGCCTGTTGGTACTGGTCCATAATATCTCTACTGGTACTGGTCCATAATCCCTGAACCTACTGGTCTATAATATCCCTGAAGTACTAGTCCATAAATAATATTCCTGCTGGTACGGTCCATAATATCCCTGAACCTACTGGTCTTAATATTCCTGAAGGTACTAGTCCTAAAATAAATATCCCCTGGTACTGGTCCATAATCCCTACTGATACTAGTCCATAAAATAATCTGGTCCATAATATTCCTGAAGCTACTAGTCCATAAATAATATTGCTGCTGTACTGATCCATAAAATCCCTACTAGTCATAAATAATATCCCTGATGCTTCGGTACCATAATCTAAATGAAATTAGATTATTAGAAGAATATTCCCACACAATAATGGAATAAGGCAAATCCGGATTTTTCCTCCGTTACATTGGAATGTACAGACCAGGGACACCGTTCTACTAATGTACCAATGTTTTCCAGGCGTTTTTGTTTCCCTTTCCATGTTAACATGTAACAATCCTACACACAATGGTCATTGCTGGATCGGAGCAGCGACTCCGCACGCCGCCGGGCAAAGATTTTTGGCTAAAATGCAGCGTCACTTGTGTTGGCCGAGACTTGTACGTGACTGGCAGAATCTTGTAGAATTGTGCAGGTGTTTGCTGGTGTGATATACATGACATGGTCTTATAGGAAGATCTGGAGCTGTCAGGGCTTTGTTGTCATTTTGGGAAGGACTTTCTTTAATTTTGAGAGTTCTTTGCTATATATTGTAGGAAAAGTGGGAAACACGACTTAAAAAGTTTTTTAAAAAAAATGTTCTTTTTATAATATCATGAACTTGAACATGAACATATTAACTGAGCCTGGAGAGAGGCAGACCCTTCTTCCTGCAGTATCACTTTGGCTCGCATGGTCCACTCTTGTCTTGTGAAATTATCTCATTGCCGAGTCATAACCTTCAAATTGTTGGGTAAAGTGTCTTAAAGAATGTCTATCACCAGGTGAAGGCTTGTAAATCAAGCACTGACAGACTGATGTGTGCTCCCTCTGGCAGGATCTGCTCTACTTTTGCTTTTTATGTCTCTATTCTCTCAAACAAAACTTAAAATGATGCAAATGGCCTGAGGGGCCTCTAGATTCAATTAACAACTATGAGCTCGGACCCCTCAGGCTCATTCTCATATTTTAAGTTTTTTTTTTTTTTTAAAACAAGAGTATAAAAGCTTAAAGAAGAGCAGATCCTCCAGAGGTGCGCACACCAGTATGTCAGTGCTAGGTTACATCCTTCATCCTGGTGGTAGATGTCCTTTAAACCTCTCCCGCAATTACTGAAAAACATTGGGGTCATTTATCTTATCTTTTTGTTTGGTTGGACTTGCTTTTTACCTGTCGTTTTTTTTCCCGTCGGCTCTTGGTAATTTATCAATGTCACTTTTTTCTTGTGTTAAATTTTTTTTTTCCGATCTCTTTTTGAGACATTATTCCAAATGTTAAAAAGTTGCACAATGGTACAATCATTTCTTTCCATTTTCTAAGTTTTCCATATGGTTTCGTCCGGAGTTTTATGCGCCCAAAATGTTGCAAAATTAGACAATTTGAAATTATTAATGTCATTTGCAACTTCAGCAACATCTGGAATAGGAGATAAATGTGTCTTACAGACGATAAACTAATGTCTGGCGGATTTCAAAATGTCCCCGAAAAGGCGCAAAATTGCAAAGCACCCAAAAAAAATGTCTCAAAAAAAAAGAAAGAAAACAGAAGGAAAAATAAAGATATGACCCCATTTATCAGATTAATAAATGCCCAAACTTGTCACCATGGACTACTCAGTTGTGGGGGTCGTGTAGATAATGGAGTAACTCTTAGGAAAAGTAAGGACTTACCGCATAAATATCGACCTCTTTCCTAACTCAGCTGTCGTCCTTAGAAAAAAGGGGACAACCCCTGAAGAATCTACAACATGGATTTTCACACGAAGCAATTACAACACCTGCTCTGGTCCCCTTACCAGGATCCATTCCTCCTTTTAATCATTAATGGGCTCATTTTGGAGAAAATGAGCCTCAGGGTCTCCTTTCAACAGCAGCCCTTCTGCGCCTTCATTCTGTAATTAGGCACCCTCTATTCGACATTACTGCCCACCTCCTCCCTCCCTCCCCAGCCAGAGAGTCAGTGATGTCATCACAAAGACTGGATCCAGAAGGGGGCATCTGCAATGTAGATAGGAGCCCCATGAGGCTCATTTGCATTTCCGTCTAAAACAAGACTCTAGAGATAAGGAAAGGCAGATGCTGTTTTCAGGGACACCACCAGCAGGTAAGTGCTTGGTGTATACTGCACACCCATGTGGTAGATTTCCCTTAAGGGGTTGTCCAATTATTAAGAATTCTGAACATCCAGCATCCGCACAGATCAGTTATTCCATCCCGTATAAACACGACCAACGTAGAGCCGGAGGCAGGGTGGAGTGTGAATGGTACAGGGGATTTATAGGGTCATACATTCGCAGGTCCAAGCAGTCGAGCCAACATATATCCCCACACTTATCCACCACATTATCCACCACCACCCACCTCACCAGGAGGCTAAGTCCACAACCAGAGACATCGCCCCCAGGAATCGCCCGGGATTATGGTATCTATCCAGTAAATGTCAATCACCGAGTGGTTATTGGCTGCTCCAGTCATACCCGTATGGACACGATCCGCCATGTAAACGCGAAGACCAGGACGCGGCTTGTAGCCTCCATCCATACACGACCCATTAATGATTGTAATTGTGTCTACAGGAACCTCCACATCTCCAGCGCTGCCGCTAATTATAACATTCACTACATCATAATTAGTCAATTACTGTTCCAGAAATAACTATAGATTTGTGTAACCAGACAATCCGTGCATTCATTACCCCATCTAGTCCGACCAAATGCTTCTGATTTATTCCAAAGTGGGGTTTTTTTTTGTTTGCAAATTATATAAATTTCTTAACTTTTAATATGTTAAAAATCAAACAAAAATATTTCTTATATTTATTGACATTTGCTACTGGCTTATGCTGTAGCATTACACCTTGCCAGTCACAGTGCTCATTGTGTTCCATTAACAGTCTTGCAGCACGGTGGCTCAGTGCTTACATTACATGCCTTCAGCCGGTGGCCAGTGCTTAGCATTACAGTCTTGGCGCACGGTGCGTCATTGCTTCGCATTACAGTCGTGCAGCAGCTGTGTCAGTGCTACATAAGTGCTTAGCAAGTCTCACCGGTTCTATGACAGCCACGGTGGCTCAGTGTTACATTACAGCCCCTTGCAGCACGCTGGGGCTCAGTGCTTGATAACACCTTGGCAGACGTGCATCTAGAGCCCTTGCAGCACGGTGGCTCGTGCTTAGCATTACCCTGTGCACACGGTGGCTCATGGTATGCATTAAGACTCTTGCAGCACGTGTGCTCAGTGCTTAGCATTACCGCCTTGCAGCCGGTGGCTCACTTTAGGCATGTACAGGGCCTTGCAGACGGTGCTCAGTGCTTAGCATTACCTAAAGTGCGCCTGCTTAGCATACGGCCTTGGCCATTCTCAGTGCTTAGCATACATTACGCTCGTTAGCATACATGCACACGGTGGCTCAGTGCTTAGCAGTTACAGCCTTGCAGCCACGTGGGCCTCAGTGCAGCATTACGCCTTGCAGCACAGTTGCTCAATGCTTATCATTACAGGTCTTGCAGCACGTGGCTTCATGCTTGCATTACAGCCTTGCAGCCGTGGCTCAGTGCTATACATACAGCCTTGCAGCACGTGTCCTGCTTAGCATTACAGCCTCAGGACAGTGCCTTTGCATACGCGAGCCAGGTGGCTCAGTGCTTGAGCATTACAAAGCCTGCAGCAACGACACTGTGCTCAGTGCTTAGCATATCAAAGCCTTGCACAGCAGGTGGCTCAGTGCTTGCATTAAGCAGAGTGAGTGCTTAAGCAAGCCTTGCGAGTGTGGCTCAGTGGCTTAGTGTTATGTCAGAGTCATCCTACTAACACTGCAGCGTGGGTCCTAGGTAACGAGTCAACATCGCAAGAGTTTGTATGTTTTTCTGTGTTGCGTGGGTTTCCTCCGGTCCTCGGGTTCTGCTCCCACACGGACCAAAAACATACTGTAGGATGTTAATTGTGACGCCCCATGGGGACAGGGACTGGTTTGGCAACTCTGTCAGCAGCTTGCTGCAGAATCTGTGGGTGCTATATAAATAAAAAAAATCATGTATTATTAAAGAAGAACCCGTCATGCACAATAACCCCCCTAAACTAATATCTTTTCATACATCCATTAGAGATGCATTGCGCTATCCTCTTGTCCTTCTACATGCCTGTAAACTAAGCAATGAGGTCCTAGAATCTGTATGCAACTGTCCTGTGAAATGTCCAATGAACTTAGCATCATCAAGTCTGTCCACTCTGTTCATGAGTGGGAAGGCCAGCCACACCCACCATGCTTGACTGGACACACCTGTATAACTGAATTTAGGCTGTATATGATGTGCTTCCTGGTGCTGGTGGCCACGCCCCCGCAGCCTGTGTGTGATGTGTGTGTTGTACAGGAGAGTACAGCAGCTCCAGGCAGCATGTACACAGCACGAACATGTCAATTCCATGTGTATGCGATTCTGTGTCTCTCACCTGTATATTGGGAAGGATGCAGCACACACCTAGCAATGATCTTTATAACTATCACACACGACCATGAGCAGGGGAGGAGAGGGGAGGGGGAACATTGGTGACATCACCTGCCATCTGACCATGTGACGAGCCTCAATTTCATGATAAAAGAATAAAAATGATTTTACAATGAATAATGTTATGAAATAAACTAGATAAAGGCTGGGAATGGGGCCTTGTGACTGCTCCAACAGGTAGTAGTGACAGGACAAGTGACAACAGACGACGATGCAGTTAATTTATGTTTTTTTTTTTGTTGTGACCAGCTGTATGTTTTTTATTGATAATTTTGGAAATGTTGATCTTTTTTAAATTAGCTTTTTATTGACTTGAGCAGGATTTGGGTTGGCCTCCTCCATTGTATATGGTTTGTTGAAGGCTGCCCAGTAGTCCAATCGGTTGGTTTACGCCCCAAGCACTTAGCATGATGTTGTGCATTGGCCAGGTGGATGGCCAGCCATGCCTAGTGTGCTAGGAGCGGTTAACTGATGTCTACTCTGCTGCCCATCGACAACATGCCCCGGTCAGGTAGAGCTGCCTAAAGTTTATTGCACCCTATTGCTCGTTCAAAATTTATGGCTAAGAAAATGTAGCGATTCAAACTATTGTCATGATACATTTTACACTTTTTTTACTTGAGAGCAATGAGTGTGTTTTTCTTTAGATTTGAATAGATTATTTAACTCTTTCATAGCAGCCGTAGATCCCCGGTGTGACTGATCCTTACGTTTTATTTTGGAGACCCTTTGGCATCTTCCAAAGAAATTAAGAGCCGAGTTTCCGTGATTCTTCTTGATTGGCACGATGAAGCGTCGGCGCTCGTTTTGGAGTTATTGATGGAGTCCACATGGCACCAGCAGAGTTACTATTTCACATTTGGGGGCGCGAACCCCCCCGTCCCTTCACTCAGCCATTTGGTAGATGCCATTGCGGTGCAGTCTCCGTATATGTAATTACAAATAACTATGCGCAGTAAAGCCTTGAATGATCAATTATGCCCATTGATGCCTAGACAAAAGGATAAACCTGTCCGAGCACGCTCCACGTAACGACCACAAAGCTTCATGAACGTCGTCATCATCACAATATATCCACAAGATTGCACTTTACTACAAGGTTTAATACTAATTTCGAGAGATTTTAGCAGTCATTATACTGTATGAGACGCAGAAACAGACAGTATATACTGTATGAGGACCAGATAGCAGACATTATACTGTATGAGGATCAGATAGCAGACATTATACTGTATGGGGACGCAATGCGACATTATACTTTGATGGGGACGCAGAATTCAGATTATTTAGTACCAGATCATATCAGCTGTATGGGACCAGATAGCACGACTTATACTGTATTGGGACAATAGCACAATTTATACGTTGGGACCGCGATAGCGCATATACTGTATGGGGACCAGATAGCAGACATTATACTGTATGGGGACCAGATAGCAGACATTATCTGGTATGGGACCAATAGCAGACATTTATGTAGCAGAAAGCATAATGGGACAGTATAGCAGACATTATACTGATGGGACATACAGCTTATATGTCATGACATGATATCCTGTATATAATTTATGGGGACACCAGATAGCAACATATACTGATGGGGACCAATAGCATACATTATAACTGTATGAGGATCATATACAGACATTATACTGTATGGACGCAATAGAACATTATACTGTAGGAGGACCAGAAAGCAACATATACTGTATGGGGACCAGATAGCAGTCATTATACTGTATGGGGACCAGATAGCAGACCTGCTACTTGTATGGGACCAGATACCAACATTTATACTGTATGGGGACCAGATAGCAGACATTATACTGTATAGAGGACCACTAGCAGCCCTTATCGTAATGGGGACCAGATAGCAGACATTATACTGTATTGGGACCAGATAGCAGACATTATACTGTATGGGGACCAGATAGCAGTCATTAAACTGTATGGGGACCAAAAGCAGACCTTATAACTGTTGGTGCAATAGCATAATTATACTGTTGGGGACCAGATAGCAGACATTATACTGTATGGGGACCAGATAGCAGACATTATACTGTATGGGGGACCATATAGCAGCCTTATAACTGTAATGGGGACCAATAGCAGACATTATACTGTATGTGGGAACCAATAGCAGACATTTATACTGTAAGGGACATCGCATACATATACCTGTATGGACCAGATTAGCAGACCTTATACGTATGGGTACCAGATAGCATACCTTATACTTTATGGGGACCGATAGCAGACATTATCGGTATGAGGACCATATAGCAGACATTATACCTGTATGGGGAACCAGAACAGACAATTATACTGTATGGGGACCAGATAAAAGACATTTACTGTATGGGCATAGAATACATTATATATGGGACCAATACAGACATTAACTGTATGGGGATCAGATACACTTATACTGTATGAGGACCAGATATCATCATTATACTGTATGTGGACGCCAGTAGCAGACATTATCTGTATGAGGATCAGATAGCAACATTATATAGACTGGATGGGGACGCAGATAGCAAGGTCCATTATACTGTATGGGACACCAGATAGCAGTCATTACTGTATGGGGACCATATAGTCAGTACATTATATACTGTATGAGGACAGTAGCAGTACATTATACTGTAAATGAGGGACCATATAAGCAACATTATACGGTAATGGGGACATATAGGCAGACATTATATATGCTGTATGGGGACCAGATAGCAGTCATTATACTGTATGGGGATCAAATAGCAGTCATTATACTGTATGGGGACCAGATAGCAGACATTATACTGTAATGAGGACCATATAGCGACATTATACTGTATGGGGCCAGAGAGCACAACTTATACTGTATGGGGACCAAGATAACAACATTATACTGTATGGGACCATATGCAGACCTTATCCTGTATTGGACCAGAAGCAGACATTATTACTGTATTGGGACAATGCAGACATTATACTGTATGGCCCAGATCAGACATTATAAACTGTATGGGGACCAGATAGCAGACAGTAATAGCTTATGGGACGCAGATAGCAGACTTATAGTACTGTATGGGGACCAGATAGCAGACATTATACTGTATGGGGACCAGATAGCAGACCCTTATACTTATGGGGACCAGATAGCAGACATTATACTGTATGGTACGCAGATACAACTTTATTGTATGGGGACCAGATACCAACATTATACTGTATGGGGACCAGTATAGCATCATTATCTGTATGTGGACAGAGCGCCTTATCCTGTATGGGGACCAATAGCAACTTATACTGTATGAGGACCAGATAGCAGAATTATACGGTTGGGGCCAGATAGCCGACATTATACTGTTGGGACGCAGATAGCAGACATTATACTGTATGGGGACCAGATAGCAGACATTATACTGTATGGGGACCAGATAGCAGTCATTATACTGTATGGGGACCAGATAGCAGACATTATCTGTATGGGACCAATAGCCGACTTATACTGTATGGGGACCAGATCGCGACTTATAACTGTATGGGGATCAGATAGCAGACATTATACTGTATGGGGACCAGATAGCAGACATTATACTGTATGGGGACCAGATAGCAGACATTATACTGTATGGGATCAGATAGCATCTGATCGGTATGAGTCACAGATAGCATCATTATACTGTCTTAGGACCAGATAGGCAGACATTATACTGTATGGGACCAGATGCAGTCTTATACTGTATGAGGACCGATCAGTCATTATACGTCTGAGACCAGATTGCAGAACGTATACTGTACATGGGGATCATAATAGCAGACATTATACTGTTGGGGATCAGATGAGCAAACATTTACTGTATGGGGACCAGATCAGACATATACGTGTATGGGGACAATAGCAGTCATATACTGTATGGGTCAGATAGCAGTCTTATACTGTATGGGGACCAGATAGTCAACAGTATACTGTAGGGACAATAGCAGACACTTATAAACTGTATGGGGACCAGATAGCCAGACCTTATACTGTATGAGGACTCAGATAGCAAGACAGTATAACGGTATGGGATCCAGATAGCAGACATAATACTGTATGGGGAACCAGGATAGCGTCATTATCTGTATGGGGACCAGATAGGCAGACATTATACTGGATGGGACCAATAGCAGTCATTATACTGTATGCGGACCAGATAGCAACATTATACTGTAGGAGATCAGATAGCAACATTATCCTGATGAGGATCAGATGCAACATTATAATGAGGGACCAGATACAGACTTTACTGTATGGGGACCAATAGCCATTAATACTGTAATGGGACCAGATAGCAGACATTATACGGTATGGGGACAGATACAGACATAATGTCGGGACCCAGATACAACATTATACGGTTGGGACCAGATTGAAGCACACCATTATCTGTGGGGAGCAGATAGCAGACATTATACGGTAGGGGGACGACAGATAGGCAGTCATTAGACTGTAATGGGACCCATAGCAGAATTATACTGTATGAGGACCAGATAGCATTCAATTATACTGTATTAGGACCAGATAGCAGACATTATACTGTATGAGGATCAGATAGCAGACATTATACTGTATGGGGATTAGATAGCAGACATTATACTGTATGGGGACCAGATAGCAGACATTATACTGTATGGGGACCAGATAGCAGACATATACTTATGGGGACCAGATAGCAACATTATACGTATGGGACCAGATCGTCGACTATACTGTATGGTGACAATCAGCATACAATATACTGTATGGGTACCAGATAGCAATGACATTATACTTGTATTGGGACGCAGATAGCACAACATTATACTGGTATTGGGACAGATCGTCAGTCATTTACTGTATGGGACCATATAGCAACATATCCTGTATGGGTCCAGATAGGCAGTCTTATACTGTAGGACCATCTAGCCGTCATTATACTGTATAGGGATCAGATAGCAGACAGATAACTGTATGGGACTAGATCCAGACATATACTGTTATGGGACCAATAGCAGATCTTATACTGTATGGGGACTAGTTTGCAGGACCAATAGGTCGCCATTATTTTCTAAGGGTACATTATTCCATGAGCTCTAAGAGACTGGTTGGGATTATAGGGGAATGGGTGGGATTGTGGGAGGGACTAAACACATAGGCTAGGTCAATTATCACTGTCTGCGAGTCAGATATTTCTAGTGGCCATGGCACCATGCACAGCTCCCCTTTAAAATATTCCATAGCACTGGAAAAGAAAGCTGACTGTGATTGGTGCCATGGGCAACTAGAAATATTCTGACTTTCAGACAGCTTTATCTTCCCCAACACTTTTGTTTATTGCCTTTCTTAAAAAAAATCCCCAGCGTACCAAGGATCCCTGAATGGCGCTGGATCTCACCTAATACTGGACCCCAGAGCTACAGCAATACAATCTGATTTGGGGATAATACCGGACCCCAATCCTGCATCGGTTTTTGGTCCTCGCTGGCTCGAAGAAATAACATGTACCAGTGCCCGGGTCCTGGAGACTTCCCCGGTGTCTCTACATGTAACAATGTGACATATGTGACGCCACACGGCACCGGCAGCCACCGATCCGATTCTGTGGTCCAGGAATATGATCAGAATTTATGTGAATGTCACTTTACTATCAGAGAAAACGGATCTATGGATAAAACAAATAGCATAGCGAATAATACCAAGCTAGAGTTTTTAAACCGTTATTGTATCCTCTGGCTGTCACGAAAACACAATGACAGCACTCGTTACATTTCCAGAACGCTGATGACTTGTACAAGAAGTGCGTCCGGTGCGCGCCGACTGCCAATAGCGGAAGGATAATGAGTCCCAGTGATTTCCCCCAGGAAGGATCATTTACCCTAAGTATAGAACGAGTCACATCGCTACAAGTTCTAACAAGGGTTTCCAAGGCAAATTCACACAAATTTATGCAAAACACTTAACCCTTTCCTGAGGCGGAGATACGACGCGTTACAAACACGTTTACACATCTTACAGACGATTTTACAGAATCCGAAATTGTTATTTTGTTAAACAGAAATTTCAAAAACTGATTTTCAAAAATTTCAAAAATTTGAAAATTTGAAACTGAAACAACTTTATCGTTGTAAGAAATGGGATAAAGGGCTGTATTATTCAATTATTGAAGGTGCAAACTGCAACATCTTCAGAAAAGATAGGGAAATAACTTTGGCCAATTTATCTTAAGTGGCTCTATTGTGGGTCCATGTTTTTGTGCCTAAAATGTTTCTATTTTGCCACCATATTTGGCGATGTCAAAATTTCCCCTTAGATAGATGCGATCCTTCTCTAACGGGTTTTTTTGAGACTCTTTTTCATATATTTGCAACTATTTTGTTAAAAATGTTGAGAAAAATTCTATATCACCTCACACATCAGCCACGACATCCCCCCCCCCCCCAATCATTTACCATTTAGGAACCTTCTAACAACATAGTACTTTTTGGAGGATTTCTATCAAAACAAAATTGGAGTATATATGATGTGTTAAGATAAGATAAATGTTACAACCAAGCTTTGTATATAGAGACGTCCTGCCCCTGTGTGTCCTGTCCCTGTGCGTCCTGTCCCTGTGCGTCCTGTCCCTGTGCGTCCTGCCCCGTCTCCTTTCCCCGTGCGTCCTGTCCCTGTGCGTCCTGTCCCTGTGCGTCCTGTCCCTGTGCGTCCTGTCCCTGTGCGTCCTGTCCCGTGCTCCGTCCCCGGCGTCCTGCCTTGGTGTAGGACCCCAGGCACACTGCTCCTATCACAGACTTATCATGAGAACGTGTCCCTTACACTGTCTTTCCCTGACTCATCACTGTCTGCTATAAGAGGGCTATATGAAAGTAGGGGAGAGTCAACCTCAGCCAAAGATAGTGATTGGCTGTTGCTATTATATTTGGCCCTTACAGGGAGATTGAAATAACTTGGGACCTCCCACCCTGAGTGATTTTCAGGCCGGGGAGTGGTTTAAGTGAACGACCCTTTATTTGTTTGGTTTAATATTGTTACGACCATCATCATTGTTTTCCTATTAAAAGACTCATTTAAAAATATCTATTAAAAAAAAAAACACCAAGAACAGCCGCATGACGGATTCTCCTGAGGCTTATACAACATGTTTATTTAAAAATAAACATGAAGTAACAAATAGCAAAAAACAAAAATTCCCATTAAAGCCTATGGGATAGTGAAAATCTTCGGCATCAATGTTTGCAGCGTCCATCATAATTCTCAGTCAACCAATGGAAAAAAAGAGGAAAAAAATGCACCTAAAACCAAAAAAAGGAAGTTGATTTTTCAAAATTTGGTGGGGGGTGGGGGGGGGGTTTTTCTATTGGTTTTTTTGTCATCTGCTCCTGCTTCCTGTGAGGAGCCTTTTTTGAGACTTTTTGAGACTTTTAAAAAAGTCGGCATGTCTAAATTAGGAGAACATCATGGATTCTAAGTTCAATAGGCGTAAGTGGCTAAATTCCTTGCGCCGCTACTGTTGGAAGTCCAAAAAAGTCTCAAAAAAAGACGCAAATACATACTTTTTATTCTAGACGCCAAAATCCGTTTTTTGCGCCATTAAACACCAACTAGCCCGGCAGCAAACATAACCACCGTTCCCTCATCTATCGTACCAATTCCAGATGTTTTGCTGCACCTAATGATTTCATCACTTGCACAACGTTTTCATTTAGGCGGCAAAAATGGACGCAACAACACCCACCCGAAGGTGGCGTTCTCTGAGAAGAAAGCACGGAGCCCCTGTGCAGACGACTCATTTCTAGCAGCAGACTTCCCAGACACGAGAACATATATAGATCATTAGATACTCTGCAGACACTGGAACATATAATAGATCATTAGTACACTGCAGACACTAGTACAATCAATAGATCATTAGATACTCGTTCAGACCTGGACAATTAGATACATTAGATTACACTGCAGACCTGTACCGATATAATACATTAGATACGCCTGCACACGGGAACAATATAGAACTTAGATCTCTGCAACACAGTACATAGATAGATACATTAGATACACTGCAGACCTAGTACATATACTAGATACCATTAGATACACTGCAGACACTAGTACGATAATAATACATTAGATACACTGGCAGACACTATCATATAATAGATACATTAGATACCGCAGACACTATACCATATCATAGAATTACTAATACTCTGCAACACTGGAACATAAATAGATTCAGTAGCTACTCTGCAACACTGGAACTATAATAGATATACATTAGATCACTGCAACAAATATTACAGATAATAGATAACATTAGATACACGGCAGACCCCTAGAACATACTAAGAGATACATTAGATACTCTGCAGACCACTGGAACTATAAGAGTATACATAGATACACTGCAGCAACTAGTACATATAAGAGATACCTTAATACACTGCAGACCGAGAATCTAATGATACTTAGATACACTGCAGGACCTGTACGATATAGATACATTAGATACTCTCAGACACTGGACCATATAATCGATCCCATTAGATACACTGGCAACACGAGTACATATAATAATACATGAGATACACTGCAGACCTAGTACAGATAAATAGATACATTAGATACTCCTGCAGACACGAGAACATATAATAGATACATTAGATACACTGCAGGACACTGTACAAGATCATAGATACATTGATACACTGCAGACCTAGTCAAATAATAGATACATTAATACTCTGCAGACACTAGTACATATAATAGATACGTTAATACACTGCAGCACTCGAAATATAATATATTACATTAGATACCCTGCAGACACGTTTACAGTAATAGATACATAATACTCTGCAGACACCTAGAACATATACGAGATACATTAGATCCACTGCGAGACACTAAACATTAATAGATACATTAGATCTATCTGCAGACCTAGAAATATAATAGATACATTAGATACACTGCGACACTAGTACGTAATAGATACATTGCTACAAACTGCATACACTAGACATATAATAGATACATAGATACCGCATAACTGTTACAGATAATAGATACATTAGATACACTGCAGACAAACTAAGTACGAATAATATACATTATATACCGCAGACACTAGACTAGTACAGATCATTGGTAGATACTTAGATACACTGCGACACTTATACAGATATCGATCATTAGATTACACCAAACTGCATATTATAAATGTATATCTATATACTGTATATATACTGGACTCTCTAAACGTGGTGACAACCAACATCACCCCCCACTCAAAGACTGGTCCATAATATCCCTACTAGTCCATAAAATAATATCCCTACTGGTACTGGTCCATAATAGCCCTACTGATACTAGTCCATAAAATAATATTCCTGCTGGTACTGGTCCATAATATCCCTGAACCTACTGGTCTATAATATTCCTGAAGGTACTAGTCCATAAAATAATATCCCTACTGATACTAGTCCATAAAATAATATTCCTGCTGGTACTGGTCCATAATATCCCTGAAGCTACTCATCCATATTATGCCTGTTGGTACTGCTCCATAATATCTCTACTGGTACTGGTCCATAATATCCCTGAACCTACTGGTCTATAATATTCTATTATAAATGTATATCTATATACTGTATATATACTGGACTCTCTAAACGTGGTGACAACCAACATCACCCCCCACTCAAAGACTGGTCCATAATATCCCTACTAGTCCATAAAATAATATCCCTACTGGTACTGGTCCATAATAGCCCTACTGATACTAGTCCATAAAATAATATTCCTGCTGGTACTGGTCCTTAATATCCCTGAACCTACTGGTCTATAATATTCTAATATCCCTGAACCTACTGGTCTATAATATTCCTGAAGGTACTAGTCCATAAAATAATATCCCTACTG
>WNYA01003524.1:0-24669 GCA_019512145.1 Engystomops pustulosus
GCCGTGAGGACCCCGACACTGAGAGGAGAGGACCTAGGACATATGCCTGAGGACTCTGACACTAAGAGGAAGATGAGAAGAGAAAGATCCAGAAAAGGAGACACTGAAAGTGCGGTCAGAGAGACAGGAGGAAGACCAAGAGAGTGCAGGGTCCTTCAGGCCAATACAGTGAAGCCCCTGAGGAGGAGCTGGTGGTCCACAGTATCAAACGCTGCCGATAGATCCAGAAGAAGGAGGAGAGAAGAGTCACCTTTGGATTTTGCGGTGAGGCGATCATTGGAGACTTTAGAAAGAGCAGAAACCAGATTGTAGGGGGTCAGGGAGGGAGTTAGCTGACAGATAGCGGGTTATGGAGAATAGACCGGGCGGTCCAGGAGTTTGGAGATGAAAGGGAGGTTAGAAACTGGTCTGTAGTTAGTAGCACTGGATGGGTCCAGGGAAGGATTCTTCAGTAATGGGGTAATAACAGCTTGGAAGATGAGGGGACGACACCAGAAGAGAGAGAGAGAGGTTGAAGATTTTAGTGAGGTGAGAAGTGACTGCTGGGGAGAGGTTAGGAAATAGTTCCTTACTAAACAAAGAGAGATTTGATTGAGGCCATAGGCACTCTGTGCTATTTGAAGGGTGTTTTGTTAACTAAACACAATTGTAACCGAATGTTAACACGTGTTCAGCAGGCATATCGCCCCGTGCCCTCAACTTAAAAAAACGGAATTCAGATGCAAATGCGAACACGGCTAAACTGGAGAGGTGAAGACAATAGTCACCTATACTTACTACGCCCCGACTATTATCTCTTCTCTTATGTATATTATGATATTATATATTACTATATATATATATATAACCTTCCATATGTGGACAATGACATCACCGTGCCAGAATAATGACATTGTGACATGTTCCTTTAGATTGGAATGGCATCATTTCTAACAAGTTTCGAAGAAACAATTTGGAAATCTTCAAAGCAAAGCTAAGGAGCGAAAACTCAGTAAATCAGTGAAGGATAAAAGGGACAGAGAATAGGACCGATCAATGTGACGAGGACACGGAGACTGTACAACAATAGTACCGGGACATACAATAGGATAGAGAAGAAGAGAAGCTGAGGGGCGAATGGAGCGGTATCAAATATATGGAGGACATGTAAATCAAACCAGGTGTTGTAATCTCTGATCGTGAGGATTTGACTTTCGGACAATTTGGGGTTGTCCCTTCTGGGTAACCAATTGTCTCTTTCCCAGGCTTCTGAAATGGTTTCCGCAAGACGGGTCTTTAATAAATTCCTGCACCAGTTAGCTTCCTGGGTTGGATGGTGAGCGTTTATGCCACCTTCAAAAACCCACATTTTAAGAGCATTGTTCCCATTATGTACGACATTATTACTACATTGCTGCTGCCGAGAGTTAATATATGTGTTTTGTTAAAAGTTATAGATTAAGGATCTTTCCTGAGATTCAGGCAGGCTTGTGATTGGCTGCGTTCCCGCGTGAGCTGAATATATTACAGGAGCAGCATGGAGTTTGAGGTCTCTGACTTAGGCCCTTTCACACAAACCATTTATGGGGAGGAACAGGGACAAGAATTCACAGAAGCACTACATAAGGAATGGACGTATTGCAAGGTACCGGCCATACCTGGAAAAAGACTTGTGTGACATCACAGCCAGGGATAAAAGAGCCGTTGCACCTGTGTGGTGTGACATCACATGACCAGGGATGTATAAAGAGCGTGCACCTGTGTGAACATCCAACCATGACCAGGGATATAACGAGCGTGCACCTGTGTGGGACATAACATGAACAGAGATATAATAATGACCGTGCACCTTTGTGAGATACAAGGACAGGGATATAACGAACGTTGGCACCTGGTGGACACCACAGACCATTTGATACAATGAACACGAGAATCTAGGGACATCACAAGGACAAGGATAGAAACAAACCGTGCACATGTGTGACACCACATGACCAGGGATATAAAACACAGTGGCACCGGTGTGACACCACATGACCCAGGGATTATAACGAACCGTGGCGCCGGTTGGACATCAACATGACAGGGGAGATAACGAACAGGGCGCCTGTGTGACCATCACATGACCAGGATATAACGCGCCCTGCACCTGTGTGACATCACTATGACCAGGGGACTGATTT
Organism: Engystomops pustulosus; assembly: GCA_019512145.1. Taxonomy (NCBI): domain Eukaryota; kingdom Metazoa; phylum Chordata; class Amphibia; order Anura; family Leptodactylidae; genus Engystomops; species Engystomops pustulosus. The sequence goes on from WNYA01003524.1 coordinate 2,163, forward strand.
CTGCCACATGAAGTAAACATGAGTCTCATATAGAATGACAGCAAGCAGAGATCTAGAAAACAGTGAAACACTTGAACAGAAATTATATGAAAATTGAAAGAATTTTTCATTATACAAACATATCAAGATTGTCCGAAGGTGGACGACCCCTTTAAGATATAATCCCAATCTGGGGACATTTGTTTTGTAGTTCCCTAGAGACCAGATTCTATTCGTTCGGGGGTCCTGGGTAAAATGTACTCGGCCCCTCAGCCTGTTATATCCCTAGCGGCTCCATCCAATATATAGAGGAGACCTGTCCCATGAGCCTCATTCCCGGGTGGATTGGGAATTTTCTTGGTAATTTGGAGATATTGGGCGGACGTCTCCGAAGTAAACAGGTTTTACTAGCAATGTAAGGAAGGGGGGGCCTGTGATATTCTCTATATGAAAGTATTATATATCAACCTATATAAATCACCGCTGATTTGCCAGGCGCTGGTGATGGCTATAAAACTCAACCTACCGTCATTAATCCATTTCCGGGTATTAGCGCTCGTATCAGTCCTCTGCTCTCAGTATATCATTACAAAATCCGAGTGAGGGACCGAGAGGCGGACACGATAGACCAGGCACAAGGTTAGGTGGCCCCCAGTATACTATATACTTTATATACAGAATATATACAGAGGGAGAAGGGGGGGATTTCAGTGGTTCAGAGCATGCAAGAAGAGTAGTACACACCCCATAAGCTTGTTAAAATAACGTCATATAGTAACCCAAATACTACTGTTATATACAGTCCAAAAAAGCAGACAATTTTAACTTATAGAGTAATACATGTGTAGTAGAGGTGCCCACATAACTACTGAAAATACCCATTAATTATCACACCCATTACAGCACTACATAATATGCTATATAGTGCGTACATCATAATAGTACTGCCAAACAGGAGCAAATTAGGCAAGAAAAAATATTAGAAGTCTGAACATCCAACATAAACTGATTACAGGAAGCCCACATAATACTGATACATCGAGCCCACATATACGATACATGGAGCCCACGAATACTGAACATGGGAGCCCACATTAATCTGATACATAGAGCCCACATCCTATGATACATGGAGCACCAACATGAATATGATTAAATGGGAGCCCACATAATACTGATACATGGAGCCCACATAATACTGATACATGGAGCCCACATAATTGATAATAGAGGCCCACAAATATGATACATGGAGCCCACATAAATACTGATACATAAGCCCAATAAACTGAACAAGGAGCCCACATTAATACGGATTACATGGAGCCACATAATAATGATTACATAGACCCACATAATAACTGTACGGATGGACCAAAATAATACTGATACATGGAGCCACATAATACTGATACATGGAGCCCACATAATACTGATACATAGAGCCCACATAATACTGATACATAGAGCCCACATAATACTGATACATGGAGCCCACATAAATGATACATAGAGCCCACAAATACTGATACATGGAGCCCACATAATACTGATACTGGAGGGGCCCACATAATACGGATAAATGGAGCCCACATAAATACTGCTACATGGAGCCCACATTAATACTGATACATAGAGCCCACATAATACTGTACATGGAGCCCAAATAATACGATACAGGGAGCCCAAAGAATACTGATACATAGAGCCCACATAATACTGATACATGGAGCCCAATAATACTGATACATAAAGGGGCCCACATAATTACGAACATAGAGCCCACTAATACATGATACATGGACCCACACATAAAATACGGATACATAGTGCCCACCTAATACTAAACATAGCAGCCCGTAATACTAATACATGGAGCCACATCATACTGAGACAGAGCCACATAATACTGATACATAGAGACCACATAACACTAATACATGGAGCCCACATACGACTATACATGGAGCCCAAATAATACTGAACAGGAGCCCACATAATACTGATACATGGAGCCCACATAATACTGATACATAGAGAACCACCTAATCACTAATACATGGAGCCCACATAATACTAATACATGGAGCCACATAATACTGATACATGGAGCCCACATAATACTGATACATAGAGCCCACATAATACTGATACATAGAGACCACATTAAACATAAATACAGGAGCCCACATTAATTACTAATTACATAGAGCCCCACATAATACTGATACATAGAGACCACATAACACTAATACATGGAGCCCACATAATACTGATACATAGAGCCCACATAATACTGATACATAGAGCAACATAATACTGATACATAGAGACCACATAACACTAATACACGGAGACCACAATTACTGAAATGGAGCCCACATAATACTGATACACGGAGCACACATAATACTGATACATGGAGCCCACATATACTGATACAGAGCCCACATGATACTGATACATGGAGCCCACATAACAGTAATACATAGAGTCCACATAATACTGATACATAGAGCCCACATAATACTGTACATGGAGCCCACATATACTGATACATAGAGCCCACATAATACTGATTTACTAGAGCCAATAATACGAATACATGGAGCCCAATAATACTGAGCATGGCGCCACTAATACTGATAGAAGGAGCCCACATATACTGATAAAAGAGCCAACATAATATGATACATAGAGCCACATCATACTGAGACACGGAAGCACATAATACTGATACATGGAGCCCACATAATACTGATACACAGAGCCCACATAATACTAATACATGGAGCCAATAATACTGATACATGAGAGCACAACATTAAGTACTGATACTAGAGCCCACATAATATGAATGCTACATGAGCCCACATAATACTGATACAGAGAGCCCCCCCCCCCCCCACATAATACTGATACATGGAGCCCACATAATACTGATACATAGTGCCCCTAATACTGATACTTGAGCCAAATACTCCTGATCATGGGACCACCATAATACTGATACATATAGAAGCCCACATAATACTGATACACGGAGCCCACAATAATACTGATACATGGAGCCCACATAATACTGATACATGGAGACCCAATAATAATGATACATGGAGCCCACATAATACTGATACATGGAGCCCACATGATACTGATACATGGAGCCCACATAACAGGAATACATTAGAGTCCAATAATACTGATACATAGAGCCCACATAATACTGATACATGGAGCCCACATAATACTGATACATAGAGCCCACATAACACTAATACATGGAGCCCACATAATCCTGATACATAGTGCCCACAACAATATGAATACATACGCCCACATAATTATCCTGATACATAGGACACAGAACACTAATACCTGGAGGCCCACCTAATACAATACATACAGCCCACATAATACTGGACCAGAGACCACATAATTACTGATCATGGAGGCCCACATAATCCTGATACACATAGAGACCAATAATACTGATACATGGGCCCACTAATAATGGATACATGGAGCCCACATAATACTAATACATGGAGCCCACATAATACTGTACTAGAGCCCACATAATACTGATACATACAGCCCACAAATACTGGAGACATGGAGCCCACATAATACTGATACATACAACCCACATAATACTGATACATGGAGCCCACATAATACGATACATGGAGCCCACATAATACGGATACATGAAAGCCCACATAATACTAATACATGGAGCCCACATAATAGGATACACAGAGCCCACATAATACTGATACATGGAGCAATAATACTATACATGGCACACATAATCTAATACATGGAGCCCACATAATCTGAGACACAGAGCCCATACTACTACATACATGGAGGCCCACATAATACTAATAAATGGAGGCCCCCCCAATAAACATAATACTGATACATGAGACCACAAATAATGATACATGGAAGCCCAATAATCGGATTACATTATTGCCCACATAATACTGATACATACAGCCCACATAATACTGATACATAGAGACCACATAATACTGATACATGGAGCCCACATAATACTGATACATGGAGCCCACATAATACTAATACATGGAGCCCACATAATACTAATACAGGAGCCCAAATATAATGATAATAGTGCCCACATATAATGGATACCATGGAGCCCAAATAATACTGATACATACAACCCAATAAGACTGGACCATTGGACCCACCTAAACTGATACATGGAGCCCACATAATCTGATACATGACGCCAACATATTTACTAATACATGGAGCCCACATAATACTGATACACAGAGCCCACATAATACTAATACATGGAGCCCACATAATACTAATACATGGAGCCCACATAATACTGATACACGGAGCCCACATAATAATGATACATGGAGCCCACATAATACTGATACACGGAGCCCACATAATACTGAGAAACGGCGCCCAAATATACTGATACATAGAACCCACATAATACTGATAATAGAGCCCACATAATACTCGATACATGGAGCCCACATAATACTGATACATAGAGCCCAACATAATACTGATACATAGAGCCAAATATCTGATAAATAGAGGCCACATAATACGTACATGGAGCCCACATAATACTGATTAATTACAGCCCACTAATACTAATAAAGGAGCCCAATAAATATGATACATAGAGGCCCCACATATACTGATACATGGGCCCACATAATACTGATACCTGGAGCCAACATAATACGATACATAGAGATAGCATAATTGATACATGGAGCCCACATAATACTGAGACATACAGCCCAACATAATACTGATAAAGGAGCCCACATAATACTGATACATGGAGCCACATAATACTGATACATGGAGCCCACATAATACTGATACATGGAGCCCACATAATACTGATACAATGGAGCCCACATAATACTGATACATGAAGCCCACATAATACTAATAACATAGGCCCACATAATAACTGATACATGGAGCCCAACATTACTTACTGATACATGACAACCCACCAATATAACATGGAGCCACATTAATATCATACATGTAGCCCAAATAATACTAAACATGGGCCCAAATTAATACTAATAAAGGGGAGCCCACATATACTGATACATTCGAGCCCACATAATACTAAATAAATGGCGCCACAAATCCTGAACATAGAGCCCACATACTAATGATACATAGAGCCCACATAATACTAATACACGGAGCCCACATAATACTGATACACGGAGCCCACATAATACTGATACATAGAACCCACATAATACTGATACATAGAGCCCACATAATACTTAATAAATGGAGCCCACATAATACTAATAAATGGAGCCCCACATAATACTGATACTAGAGACCACATAATACTGATACATAGAGACCACATAATACTGTAAATAGAGCCCACATAATACTGATACATACAGCCCACATAATACTGATACCATTACAAGCCCACATAATAGATACATAGAGACCCCACATAATACTGATTACATGGAGCCCAAATAATTTTTACTGGATACATAGGCCACATTAATACTGATACATGGAGCCCACATAATACTAATAATGGAGCCCCACATAATACTGATACATAGAGCCCACATAATACTGATACATACAGCCCACATAATACTGATCCATGGAGCCCACATAATACTGATACATGGAGCCACATAATACTGAAGTGGATACATGGAGCCCCATAATACTAATACATGGAGCCCACATAATACTGATACACAGAGCCCACATAATACTAATACATGGAGCCCACATAATACTAATACATGGAGCCCCAATAATACAAATCAACGGAGCCACAATACTGATACATGGAGCCCACATAATACTGATACACGGAGCCACATAATACTGATACACGGAAGCCCAAATAATACGATAAACCGGAGCCCAAATATACTGATAAATACAGCCCCACAATAATGTACAAGGAGCCCACATAAATAATGGGATAAATCGAGCCCCACATAATACTAATAATGGAAGCCCCAAATATACTGATACATAGAGCCACATAATACTGATACATGGAGGCACATACTACTGATACATGTGCCCACATATACTGTACATAGAGCCCACATTAGTATGATAATGGAAGCCACATAATACTGATACATAGAGCCACATAATACTGATACATGGAGCCCACATAATTTGATTACATAGGAGCCAATTAATACTGAGTCCATACAGGCCCCACATAATACTGCTACATGGAGCCCACATAATACGCTCCATGGAGCCCACATAATACTGAGACGGAAGCCACATTAATGATACATGGAAGCCCACATAATACGATGACATTGGAGCACACATACATAATGATACATGAAGCCCACATAATTACTAATACATGGAGCCCACATAATACTGATACATAGTGCCCACATAATACTGATACATGGAGCCCACATAATACTGATACATACAGCCCAATAATACTGATACATACAGCCCACATAATATAATACAGGAGCCCACATAATACTAATACATGGAGCCCACATAATACTAATACATGGAGCCCACATAATATAATACACGGAGCCACATAATACTGATAATGGAGCCCAATTAATATGTGAGACCCGGAGCACACATTAATACGATACGGAGCCCAAATAATACTGAACAGAAGAACCCACATAAATACTGATACATGAGCCCACATTTAAGACTGATACATAGAGCCACACATATACTGATACCATAGGAGCCCACATAAACTATACACGGAGCCCACCTAATACTGATACACGGAGCCCACATAATACTGATATAGAAACCCACATAAACTGATACATAGAGCCACACATAATTACTATAATGGAGCCCAATAATACTGATTACCATTAGACCCACATAATTACTGAACATAGAGGACCCACATATACTGATACAATGGGAGCCCAACATAATACTTGATACAGCAGCCCACATAAACTAATAAAGGAGCCCACATAATACTGCACATAGAGACCCACATAACACTAATAAAGGAGGGGCACCACATATTACTGCTACATAGGAGCCCACATAATACTAAAAATGGAACCCCCATTAATATGATACATAGAGCCCACATAATACGAACGCATAGTGCACAAATATCCTTATACATAGAGCCCACATAATAATGATACATAGAGCCCACATAATACTGATACATTAGTGCCAAAATACTACGATACATGGAGCCCACATAGGTATGATCCTTATGCCCCACATAATACTAAGTTACATGCGAGCCACATTGATCCCTATACATAGGGCCCACCATAATACTGATACATAGTGCCCACATAATACTGAATAGTGCCCACATAATGCTGATACATAGTGCCCACATAATACTGATACATAGTGCCCACATAATACTGATACATGGAGCCCACATAATACTGATACAAGTGCCCACATAATACTGATACATGGAGCCCACATAATCCTGATACTAGAGCCACATGATAATATACATACAGCCACAATAATACTATACATGGCGCCCACTATACTAATACATGGAGCCCCATAATACTGTACATAGAGACACATAATCACTAATACATGGAGCCCCCATAATTAGAATACCGGAGCCCAATAATAGAGACATGGAGCCCACATATTACTGATACACGGAGCCCACATAATACTGATACACGGAGCCCAAATAATACTGATACATAGAACCCACATAATACTGATACATAGAGCCCACATAATACTGATACATAGAGCCACATAATACTATACATAGGAGCCCAAAATAAAAGACACGGAGCCCACATTCAATAGATTACACGGAGCCAACACATACTGATACATAGAACCACTTAATAATGATTTACATAGAGCCCACAGAATTACTAATAAATGGAAGCCCAATAATACTGATGTACATAGAGCCACATAATACTGATACATAGAGCCCACATAATACTGATACATGGAGCCCACATAATACTGATACATGAGCCAACATAATTAACTATAAATGGAGCCCACATAATACTGATACATAGAGACCACATAACACTAATACATGGAGCCCACTCATAATACTGATACATAGAGCCCACATAATACTAATAAAATGGGCCCCCATAATACTGGATACATAGAGCCCACATAATACTGACTATAGTGCCCCACATAATCCTGATACATAGAGCCCACATAATACTGATAAATAGAGCCCACATAATACTGATACAGAGTGCCCACATAATACTGATACATGGAGCCCCACATAGTACTGATACTTAGTGCCCACATAATACTAATACATGGAGCCCACATAATCCCTATACTGTGCCAATAATCTGATAAAAGTGCCCACATAATATGATACATAGTGCCACCAAATGCTGATACCAAGTGCCACGAATAATGATACATAGTGCCCATAATACTGATACATGGGAGCCCACATTAATACTGATACATAGTTGCCCACATAATACTGCTACCAATGGAGCCAACATAATCCTGTACAGTGGAGCCCACATAATACTGATTACTAGTGCCACATAATACTGATCATGGAGGCACACATAGGGGGGTCAGTTACTAAGGGCCCGATACGCGTTGTCCACGCGTGTTACCCGAATATTTTCCGGATTTGAGCCGGATTGTAATGAATTGCCCCGGGATTTTGGAGCACGGATCGGATAGTGGCCCCTAGGAGAGAACGAGGAAGAGTAGAAAGACAGGAAAGAGTGTGTGGGGGTAGGCCCGGGCCCTCTCCCTTTTCCTCACCCCATTCCACACGACACCTAATCCCTTTCTCCCCCCCCTTTATTCACCCCCACCTTCCCCCTCACTCGTCCCCTTGTCCTTACCTCTCTATATTCCTTACCTCCGAACGAAAACCCGACTATTCGAAAAAACGGCCGCATTTAAGAACTGAAAATGTGTGCTCGGGAGCACTTACCTTCACTCAGCCCGAGCCGGTGAACTCCAGGCGTTCAGATGCTTTTCAGCGCAGCAGCGCCACCTGGTGGACGGCGGAGAAACTACCTTATTAAATCCCGGCCGGACCCGAATCCAGCGCAGAGAACGCGCCGCTGAATCGCGAATGGACCGGGTAAGTAAATCTGCCCCAATATGTTGTCTCATATTCTCATAAATTGTGATGCTGCTGTTTGATCCTATCATCGTCATCTTATATACAAAGTCCAAGGTGAATAGGACTGCAGAGAAGCCTGGAGCTCAGTATCTGGTGTTTGTAGGATACAGACGGGAGGAGGATGGGTTAGTAAAGAGAGAGTTGAAATTTCATGCAGTAAGCGAGAGATGAGCGAGCACTAAAATGCTCGGGTACTCGTTATTCGAGACAAACTTTTCCCGATGCTCGAGTGCTCGTCTCCAATAACGAACCTCATTGAAGTCAATGGGAGACTCGAGCATTTTTCATGGGGACCAAGGCTCGGCATTTAATTGAGAAAGAATGTCTTCTGATAAGTTAGCAGATGTATGGAAACATCTGCAATCTCTTTTTCACTGAAGAAGAGATTTGCCTTGACTCGAGCATTTTCCGAGCGGGCGAATTACTCGTCCGTTCAACGAGCCATTTCGAGTACCCTAATACTCGAACGAGCATCAAGCTCGGACCAGTACACTCGCTCATCTCTAGTTTTAACATTGGAGGTTGGGTGTTAGTCTGAGAGTCCAGGGCAGAGCATTCCAGAGAATTGGTGCAGCTCTAGAGAAGTCCTGGAGACGAGCATGAGAGGTTCGAATTATGGTAGAGATTAATCGAATATCAATGGTGAATCGAAGAGCACGAGAAGGGTGATAGACTGAGATGAGAGAAGATAAGTAGGGGGGTGCAGCATTATGCAGAGCTTTGTGGATGAGGGTTTATCATTTGAACTGTATTCAGAAGGAGACAGGCAGCCAGTGCAGTGACTGGCACAGACTGGAGGCATCTGGGTAGCGTTTGGTTTGAAGGACAAGCCTGGCTGCTGTATTATTAATAGATTGCAGAGGAGAGAGTTTAGAGAGTGGAAGATGATTAGTAGGGAGGTACAGGAGTCTAGTCGAGAATGAATCAGAGCGACAATTAATGTTTTAGAGGTGAAATGGGCGGATTCCGGAGATGTTTCTGAGATACAGGCGGCAGGAGCGAACAAGAGATTGAATATACAGTGTGAAGGAGACGTCAGAGTCCAGCACAACCCTTAGTGTAATAGAGATCCCACAGACGGAGATGGAGAGGTCGGGGTTGGGTCGGTTAGTAGATGGTGGAAAGAGAAGAAGTTCAGACTTAGAAAGATTGAGTTTGAGGAAGAGAGAGGACAAGATGTTAGAGAAGGCAGAGAGACAGTCACTAGTGTTCTGGGGTAAGGCAGGGGGGATGTTACGTGCAGAAGTATATAGCTGGGGGTCATCAGCATAAAGATGATACTGGAAACCAAATCTGCTGATGGTTTGTCCAATGGGGGCAGTATAGAGGGAGAAGAGAAGAGGACCTAGGAGAGAGCCCTGAGGACCCCGACACTGAGAGGAGAGGACCTAGGAGAGAGCCCTGAGGAACCCCAACACTGAGAGGAGAGGACCTAGGACTGAGCCCTGAGGAACCCCGACACAGAGAGGAGAGGACCTAGGACTGAGCCCTGAGGACCCCGACACTGAGAGGAGAGGACCTAGGACTGAGCCCTGAGGAACCCCGACACAGAGAGGAGAGGACCAGGACTGAGCCTGAGACCCCGACACTGAGAGGAGAGGACCTGGACTGAGCCATGAGGACCCCAACACTGGGAGGAGAGGACCAGGACTGAGCCCTGAGGAACCCCGACATGAGAGGAGAGGACCCAGGACTGAGCCCTGGGACCCCGCCAAGAGGAGAGGACCAGGACTGAGCCGTGAGGACCCGACCACTGAGAGGAGAGGACCTAGGACTGAGCCCTGAGGAACCCCGACACAGAGAGGAGAGGAACCTAGTACTGATCCTGAGGAACCCGACACTGAGAGGAGAGGACCTAGGACTGATCCTGAGGAACCCCGACACAGAGAGGAGAAACCAAGACGAGCCCTGAGGATCCGACACGAGAGGAGAGGACCTAGGACTGAGCCCTGAGGAAACCCAGGACACAGAGAGGAGAGGACCCGGACTGAGCCCTGAGTGAGGAACCCCGACACGAGAGGAGAGGACCTAGGAATGAGCCCTGAGGAACCTGACACTGAGAGGAGAGGACCTAGGACTGAGCCTGAGGAACCCGACACAGAGAGGAGAGGACCTAGGACTGAGCCCTGAGGAACCCCGACACTGAGAGGAGAGGACCTAGGACTGAGCCCTGAGGAACCCCAACACGGGAGGAGAGGACCAGGACTGAGCCCTGAGGAACCCGACACTGAGAGGAGAGGACCCAGGACTGAGCCTGAGGACCCGACACAAGAGGAGAGGACCTAGGACTAGCCGGTGAGGACCCGACACTGAGAGGAGAGGACCTGGACTGAGCCCTGAGGAACCCCGACACAGAGAGGAGAGGACCTAGTACATGATCCCTGAGGACCCGACACTGAGAGGAGAGGACCTAGGACTGATCCCTGAGGAACCCCGACACAGAGAGGAGAAGACCCAAGACTGAGCCCTGAGGATCCGACACTGAGAGGAGAGGACCTAGGACTGAGCCCTGAGGAACCCCGACACAGAGAGGAGAGGACCCAGGACTGAGCCCTGAGGAAACCCGACACTGAGAGGAGAGGACCTAGGACTGAGCCCTGAGAACCTGACACTGAGAGGAGAGGACCTAGGAACTGAGCCTGAGGAACCCGACACAGAGAGGAGGGACCTAGGACTGAGCCCTGAGGATCCCCGACACTGAGAGGAGAGGACCTAGGACTGCGCCTGAGGAACCCCGACACTGAGGGAGAGGACCCAGGACTGAGCCCTGGGAACACGCACTGAGAGGAGGGGACCCAGGACTTAGCCCTGAGGAAACCGACACAGAGAGGAGAGGACCCAGGACTGAGCCGTGAGGACCCCGACACTGAGAGGAGAGGATCTAGGACTGAGCCCTGAGGATCCGACACTGAGAGGAGAGGACCCAGGACTGACCCTGAGGAACCCGACACAGAGAGAGAGAGAGGACAGGACTGAGCCCTGAGGACCCCGAACATGAGAGGAGGACCTAGACTGAGCCCTGAGGAAACCCGACACTGGAGAGGAGAGGACCCAGGACTGAGCCGAGGAACCCCGACACAGAGAGGAGAGGACCCAAGGACTGAGCCCTGAGAACCCCGGACACTGAGAGGAGAGGACCTAGGACTGAGCCCGAGGAACCTGACACAGAGAGGAGAGGACCTAGGACTGAGCCGTGAGGACCCGACACTGAGAGGAGAGGACCTAGGACATATGCCTGAGGACTCGGACACTAAGAGGAAGATGAGAAGAGAAAGATCCAGAAAAGGAGACACTGAAAGTGCGGTCAGAGAGACAGGAGGAAGACCAAGAGAGTGCAGGGTCCTTCAGGCCAATACAGTGAAGCCCCTGAGGAGGAGCTGGTGGTCCACAGTATCAAACGCTGCCGATAGATCCAGAAGAAGGAGGAGAGAATAGTCACCTTTGGATTTTGCGGTGAGGCGATCATTGGAGACTTTAGAAAGAGCAGAAACCAGATTGTAGGGGGTCAGGGAGGGAGTTAGCTGAGAGATAGCGGGTTATGGAGAATAGACCGGGCGGTCCAGGAGTTTGGAGATGAAAGGGAGGTTAGAAACTGGTCGGTAGTTAGTAGCATTGGATGGGTCCAGGGAAGGTTTCTTCAGTAATGGGGTAATAACAGCTTGGAAGATGAGGGGACGACACCAGAAGAGAGAGAGAGAGGTTGAAGATTTTAGTGAGGTGAGAAGTGACTGCTGGGGAGAGACTGTACCAGATGTGAGGGGATGGGGGTCACCAGTGCAGGTAGTGGGGCGAGCAGAGGAGAGGAGCCTGGACACACCTCTTACTCTGTGGCTGACTCTAAGGAAGAGAGCGAACAGGGTAAAATCCTGGAGGAAATGGGATTAGCGGAGCCAACATAACACTGACACATAGGGGCTCATTTACTAAAGGTCCGAATCACGCACTTTCGTTGGGTTTCCCGAATATTTCCGTTTTGTGCCGAATTGGCCCCTGAATTTGGTGCATCCGATTGGATTGTGTCGTATCGGCACCGGCTTTCACGGTGGCTTTCAAGGGGGTGTGGCCGTCGGACAACCCAACAGATTCGGAAAAACAGCGGAATTTAAAAAACGAAATGTGTCGCAAGATCAAGCAGTCACATGCACCAGGAAGAAGAAGGTGAACTCCGGCGGACCTTGGCGCAGCAGCAACACCTGTAGGAAATCGGATGCACGATCTTAGTGAATCGGGCCGGACCCGAATCCTCGTCGGAGAATGCACGACAGGACAGGGTAAGTAAATCTGCCCCTTAGTGTTCACATAATACTGACACATAGAGCTCACATAAAACTGATACATAGAGCCCACATAATACTGATACATACAGCCCACATAATACTGATACATAGATGCCCAAATAATCAAGAATACAAATATAACTCCCTTGGTAATTGATGCTGATGTCATGATTTTGACTTTTCCTGGTTTCAAAAGTTATGTCTAAATTTAAAAAAAAATCCTGCCACCTCAGGGGATATTCCTAGGATGGAAAATCCCATTAGTGATCCATGCCGCCATTTTCTTCAGTTTCTGGCAATTAGTGATGTCTCATCTTCTATTCTTGTCCTGACATTGTGACACCGGGTATTACACGTACTTATTTATATACTATACTGGTATCTACAGACTCACTGACAGGAGCCAGTAATCCGGGATAATCCCCACGCCACCTGATTACTATTTAAGATGCTGTCACATGGTTTCCAGACTATACTGCCATATGCAGCCAACATAATGTAACCAAATTGTGCCAAAGCTATGCAATAATCCATATGACACTGCCATATACAGACCACAAAGTATGGCCGTATAGAACTCAAATAATTCACGATCCAAATATCATTCACATATAAAGCTCATCTACTACTGCCATATACAGCTAACATAATACCGCCATATGTGGCCAAAATAACACAGGATCCAAATAATATTTTCATATAAATCCTCATAATACCATATGTATCCCATATATAAGGTCTAGATAATTTCACAGTAAGTCCCTAATTCACAAATAATAATATATACCCGTATAATCCTCATATAATACTGCATTATACATCCCAAATAATATAACCAGCAGTGCAATAATAATTACAGATCCAAATATTACTCCCTTAAAGAGATCCTGTCGCCAGGTTTTACCCCACAATACTCCAAGTACCTGAGGTCGGGCATAAAATGTACTTTCTAGAGTTCCCTCTCTTATGTGAAATCTCTCCCCTTTACCTAGAAGAGAAATCTCCTCCAAAGTCAGGCAAATATGACTCTTCTCACCTCGTTTTCACATGAGATGAGTCAAGTTTAGTGGCGCTTCAGAAGCCCCTATTTTAATAAATTATAATAATTCCCTTATTTATATAGTGCCTACAGATTGCGCTGCACAGAGCTTCCCAAATCAGTCCCTGTCCCCAATCTAATGTATGTTTTGGAGTGTGGGAAGAAACCGGAGGACCCGACGGAAACCCGCGCAAACACGGTTCTCTTTCTGTTCTATAGCGATGTTTTAGAGTTTTCTATAATAAACTTTGTAGTTTAATTATTACCAACTGCTGATATATATTCTGTTCTATAGCACATTGAAACTTTTTTGTATCATATTAAAGATACGAATCTCATCTTTCAGATCACATTCGGCTTATGGCAATGGAAATGCAGGCAGCTAAAAATATAGTTAAAAATGCCAGCAGCAGATAAAGATCCAGTTCACACCTATTTTTAAATGACTTGTATTTCTTGTTCTGTAGCTCACAGAACCATAAGCCTTGTGGTCTGAAAGATGAGATTCTTATCTTGAATATGACTCCAGCAGCAGGTTTTTAGGTGCAATAGAACCAAAGAAATGACCATCTCCCTGGAAACACTAAACTTGACTCATCTCATGTGAAAATGGAATGAAAAGAGTCATATTCACGTGACTTTGGAGGAGATTTTTAATGGGTAAAGGGGTGATATGTCACATAAAAGAAGGAATTCTAGAAAGGACATTTCATCCCCTACCTGAGAGGGCTGGGAGTTTAGTGGGGTAAAACCTGATGACAGGTTCCCTTTAAGGAGCCGCATATTACGCTGCCATATACAGCCCACATAATATCGCCATCTAGAGGTCACACTAATTAAGTGCAGTCCCAATGTCTTAGCGACAAGAAGAATGGAAACCGCCCCTTTGTCAATTTATTTAAATCCAGATATTATTAGCTCCGATCATTACCTGTACTATTTGTGTATGATTTTGTCATTTTTCGTTGTGTTTCTCCCCCAGGTTATCAGTACAACAATGTTTCTGCAAATGCTTGTAGTCCTCAGCCTCCCCATCATCTCCAGGGCTGCATTGTGTAAGTCTATAAGTTGTCTTCTCACTTGGGTCCTTAAAGGGATCCTCCAGTCCAATGTAAACCCTCCACCCTACATCACCGCAGTACAGTAAACACACTCCCTCCCCTCTTTTCAAAAAGTTGAGGCTTCTGTTTGTCCATTTTAGGGTCAAGTTTACATGTCATAAAATGGAGACCACAGATTTTCCATATGTACAGTGTGAAAGTCATAGACACACCCCCTTGGGTGGAGCCTAGGGGACTAAAGGACCTTTGGTGATGTCACGACTATGTAATCATCTATATCCGACCCATGAGGCTGTTCACATGATCATGACATCATCAAAGGTCCTTTAGCTTATTAGGATCCGCCCATAGGGGGTGTGTCTAGGACCTTCACACTGTGGACATTCAACATCTCCGCCAGTCATTTTGTGAGATACAAACAGGTCCCCAAAATGGACAATCGGAGGAAATAGCCTTCAAAATAAGTGTGGTGGGCGGGTTTACTGTACATTGACTATGTATATATAAATTTAGACATCGGACTGGGGAATCACTTTAAGTAACCACGATGGGGGGTTCCATATTTTACAATGAGACCCCAATTTGTCTGGTAAAATGTACATCTAAATGGTGAAACGTAGTCTACTAACAGGAAGTGATGTCTGAAGCTTGTCATGACTTCCTTGATTTTTAGCTGGTTGAGGCTCGGGACACTGGTCCAATCATAATCTTGACCCAGTGTCCAATCCTTATCCTCGGTCATGGTCTTTAATTCTGAGAATGACCTAGTTTTTTGCTGGTGGTTCCTACTTAGAGATGAGTAAATCAAATTGGACAGAAAAATTAGATTTTGTTACTAATCTGAATTTCCATGTAAATCGTGGTAACGAAGTCTCGAGATTAGAAGGTCGTAGAAGCTGTGGTCAACCTCCTGGGGCATATTCCAGTATGGGTTGGCACTTTCTTCTGGCAAAATTTGTACCAAGACTGAAAAACTCTTAAAAACTAGCCGCCCTCCTTGAGCCCTGGATTGACCCTAGGGTGGTGAACCAGAGCTGCGTCTCCTAGGGCGCATCCACTTGGTGGCATCTTTCCTGAGAGTCATGGAGTGGGCGGACCAGTCTTGCCATGGAGCCCAAGAATGGCCCAGGTTCTTCCATTAGGTCTATGCTGTGGTTGACTTGGGAGTATGTGGAGTATGGACTCCATGGAAGGGAGATCATGGAAGCCGTGACGGACCACCAGGAACATTTACCGGCATGACCCGGTTGTGGCAGAATTTGTGCAAAGACAGGGAGGCATTAAAAAAGTAGCTGCCCTCCTGCAGCCCAGACCCGTCCTGGCCAGACCATCGTGGTGGCGGAGAACCAGAACTACAGTCCCAGGAACATCTGCTAGGGGGCTACTTCCCTGGAAGTCTTGGAGAGGGTGGACTAGTATGGCTGAGGAGCTCTGGAATTGCCCAATTTCTCCCGTCAAGGTTAATAGTTGTCCCACTAACTAATGGGGAAGTTTCAGGGGTTCATGGTAAGACTGGGGGGGGGTAGTGGAAGCCATCGTCGTACTCTTGGTTACACAACAGACAGATTGTTGAGACATTTTCTCACATCTCTAGACCTAACGATTCTCGATTGACCTCTGTTTCTTATGGCCTCACCCTGACCGATCTACTTTGTAGTGTGGAAGCTTCCATGCTTGATCCTTCTTGCCATGGTCTACTCTTCTTCTGCTCTCCTGGTTATTGCCTGCCGGTGGCACTTTGGTCGGGCAGTTACAGTCGAGCCTAAGGGGCAACCTGGATCCTTTCTTGCTAAGTCCAACCTCTCTAATCTGGGGCATCACCAAAAGGGCTTCCATGGACTCTGCCTAGTGGGTCGGTGTTGGATTATGAGAAGATCTTTATTTAATGATGTGTATTTCATTTCCAGCTGAGGCCCAGTGTAACGTGCCACCAGAGAAGAGGACGGACTGCGGGAGACCAGAGATAAGTAGTGATGAGTGTGTCAAACGTGGCTGCTGCTTCGACCCCAGTATCTACGAAGTGATCTGGTGCTTCCAACCTCTGGAGACTGCGACCACAGCAGCCACATCGGCGCAAAGTACCACACTGGCCCAAAGTAACGTAACTGTGACGACACAAAATGCTACGTCAGCACAAGCAGAAAACGGTGAGTGATCCAATATTGTTTTCAGATCTGTATCTATTTTTAGGTAATCGATAGAGACGCAGCTTCAGGCCACCCTCAGAGGTCAATATGTGGGCACCATACTACAGACGTGCCTATAGCGTAGTGTCTGTACATGCTCCTTCTCACCCTAAAACATAAATAGACTATTAAACTACTTTTCACCCTATCCCACCTCCTGACCAGGGGTGCACCAGCCAAAGGGGAGTTGAGTCTCTCGCCTCAGACAGCACCACCTGCAGTAAATTAGGGGCCAGTCGTACACTACAAAGCAGGACCTGACACCTATTGTAAAAAATGGGTGTAAGAAACTGCATGGAGAACCCACCTACTAAAATAAGTTTCTATATTTCTATTGCATGGGGGAGAGAGGGCGCCATCCTCAGGCAGCAGAGAGATCAGCTTCATCCGCTGTCCCTGACCGAGGTCTGATAGTCTCTAAGGAGTTAACAGCTGGATACTGCAAAGGGAAAAGTATAATATCATAATCCAGGACTTCGCCTACTGAGCACCACTCCCAGGGCAGAGGGAATAATGTTATGTCAACTGTTTGGAAATCTGCAATTTGTGCCATAAGCAGCTGGCACCGGGCCACGGAGATTTACAGGAAGGGCGCGGGGCCAGCAGACACCGCTCAGGGATCCGGAAGAAGAGATCGCTGGACTGTGACAGTGCTGAGCCCCCATGGGGGGAGAGTCATGTCATGCTGCATGGGGGGAGAGTCATGTCATGCTGCATGGGGGGGAGATCATTTCATGCTGCATGGGGGGAGTCATGTCATTCTGCATTGGGGGGGAGAGTCATGTCTGCTGCATGAGGAGTAGAGTCATTCATGATGTAAATGGGGGGAGAGTCATGTCAGCTGCATGGGGGGGGGAGTCATGTCATGCTGCATTGGGGGGGAGATCTGTCATGCTGCATGGGGGGGGGAGTCATGTCATGCTGCATGGGGGGGGAGTCATGTCATGCTGCATGGGGGGGGGGATCCATGTCATGCTGCATTGGGGGGGAGAGTCATGTCATGCTGCATGGGGGGGGGTCATGTCATGCTGCATGGGGGGAAGAGTCATGTCATGCTGCATGGGGGAAGTCATGTCATGCTGCATGGGGGGGGAGTCATGTCATGCTGCATTGGGGGGGGGAGAGTCATGTCATGCTGCATGAGGAGTAGAGTCATGTCATGCTGCATGGGGGGGGTAAGTCTTCAGCTGCATGGGGGGGAGAGTCATGTCATGCTGCATGGGGGGTAGTGTCACTTTGGTGGTCCGGGACTAGTAGGAGGACCCAATAGGTGATACAAGTAGCCGGAACCAGCATATGAACCCAGTAGATAGACATCAAAAGTATTGTCCTGTGAAAAATTTGGTTGCTTGAGTGCGGCTCATTAAATAAGGTTCAAATAAAGTAGGATAATTCGCTCATGGTGGAGCAGTAGCCCAGGATGCCTTTCGGTGGACACAGTTATGACCTGAAGGCTACTTAATGGGAAGCAACACGCTTGGTGGTTACAAAGCCCTCATTTGAAAGTACAGTCTACTTAAAAGGGAACCTGTCAGCAGGTGTGACCGTGTAGATTGCAGGTATTGTCCCTGGAGAGATGTTAGTAGCAGCAGGACTGTGAAATATGGATTTACATTCCAGGATTGTACTGGGGGTGTGTCCTTACACTGCTGTGCTCTTCGCTCTGTGCATTGCAGATCTCCACAGTCCCTCCCCCCTGGTCTGAATAAAGCCTTAGTGTGCTTCTGGTTCAGTAGTACAGCAGTCACTCAGAGCAGTGGAGAGGACACGCCCCCAGTGCATTTAGCTCATGAAACATAAATTCATTTTTCACAGTGATTTCTTCTCTACTTTGACAAGTGGGCTGGTTTGATACTTACCATCTCATACCATTGGGAGTTGGGGAACCTAATGTAAAAATACTTTGGAGCTACCACACCCCATTTTGTATAAACCACAACCTCTTGTAATTTAGGCCCTCACCATCCCTGTTGCACCCCTTTTTGTGTGACATACAGTAAAAAAATGAGAGCCCAGCAGTGATTCTGAGAGATTTGGCCTCCTACCTGGGACTTTTGGAGCTCTTGGACCTTCTTCTTCTCCAGAGTAGTAAGGCTGGTGGTCCCTGTCTGGACCAGAGCCATGATGGCCGCTCTAACTGGAGCTTTATTGCACCTCGGTGGCCCTAAATCTTAGGTTAGAGCACCTTACCCCATTGACTAGCGACCTATGGTGCTGTAAGCAGATGATCTGAAGACCTCCTCGTGATGGAAACGTTCCTCCTTATATTCTCTGGACATGTATGTAACACGTCTGATGACTTCTCCCATTATTACCCTTCTAGGCACCCAGAGCACTGGGAATCCTATGGACATAGAATTGGCGGCCGAGCCTATGGCCACCGAGACCACAAGCAACTCCACTGAGAAGACCACCCCAGCGAGCGGCTGTGGACCTCTGTGGAGCTGGAGTCACCCCGGTTCTATCTGCCTGATGTCTCTGATACTCACTGTCATCGTCACCTTCTCTAAAATCTGAATATAACACAATAATGGGGATAATACAAATACAGGAAAATTCTAATACTCCAATACTCCAGCATCCAATCAAATTCCAGAAAAGTACATAATACGAGACATTGTACATAATACTCACCTCCCACCTCTCCACCAATAATGTGATAATAATATGTATAAGGATATACATTGTTACTAATTCAATGGATCTACAATAAAATGTGAAGCCAAATAATTTGGGTGAAATGCTGCTACCGTTCTGTGGATTCTCCATGGTAACAGACTACAAGTAAACCCTGTGTAGTCTGACCCTCCCTTCTATCCTTCTTTTACTTTCGACAACTTACTTCTGCCTTGCAGTGCTGGAGACTTTGGGTCAAGTCCCAGGGTCAACATCTGCAAAGAGTTTGTTCCGGGTCCTCCGGTTTTCTCCCACACTCCAAAACATTCTGGTAGGTGATTAGATTGTGAGCCCCATTGGAGACAGGGACTGATTTGGCAAGTTCTGTGCAGCGCTGCGGAATCTGTGTGCGCTATATAGATAAAGAATTATTATGATCATCCTGTAGATATAAGGTAGGATCTGGGGACAGTTGCAACAAAACGTTACTTTAGGATCAGACTACGGAGAGTTTTCTTGTAGTCTGTTGCCAGGGAACCTGTCCTGTTAGAAAATGGTCAGGACTGGAAGAGAAGATGGTGGGGAAGCGTGGCAAAATGTTTTATGCGCCTCAACAGGTGAAATAGTGAATGACACTCTCCACATTCAGACATACATTTCGGCCGTGGGAGGTCACTTTTTGGTCAGACCACGCCCCTTTTCTTTTCATTAACCCTGCACATTCATGACTCATATATAAAGGATCAGGGACTTGATCTGCAGTGTAACATACAAGACGCAAGCTGTATACTCACCCTGATGGAACACCAAGTATACAGCTCGGGGGACAGGGATTATCAATGTAAGGAATCTATCAACAAAGCACTAAAAGCCCAGAATGTATACAGTGGTGGATGACTTGTGTCTTAAGTGTATATAGATAAAAATATAGATACTTTCTATTATTGAGGTTAAATATGTAATCCTGGCTGCAAGGATCAACCACTAGGTGGAGCTAACCGCATACAGAAGTATACACTTATTGCAATATTCAGTAACTTTTTCTTAATAAATATATGAGCATGGCGTGACATTCACATATGGGAGGGGCTGTGACAACCACTTTTTGTCTTGTTATATGGGCGGGGATAAGACAATTATTCATTTACCTATTATATGGGCAGGGCTGTGAAAGTCACTAATATACCATTAAATATGGGGGAGGCTGTGACAACTGCTCTTTTACCTGTTATATGGGCGGGGCTGTGACAACTACTAATTTTCCAGTTATATGGGCGGGGCTGTGAAACATTCATTTACTTTTTATATGGCTGGGGCTGTGAAAGCTACTCATTTACCTTTTATGTGGGCGGAGCTGTGACAACTACTCATTTACCTATTAGGTGGACGGGATGTGTCAACTGCTCATTTAACTATGATATGGGCGGGGCTGTGAAAGCCACTAATTTACCGTTAGATATGGGAGGGGCTATGACAACTACTCATTTACCTATTACTTGGGTGGGGCTGTGACGACTACTAATCTACCAATTCTATGTGCGGGGCTGTGACAACTGCTCATTTACCTATTATATGGGCGGGGCTATGACAACTACTCATTTACCATTAGATATGGGAGGGGCTGAGACAACTGCTCATTTTCCTGTTATACGGGCGGGGCTGTGACAACTACTCATTTTCCTATTATATGGGCGGGACAATGACAACTACTCATTTAACTATAATATGGGCGGGGCTGTGACAACTACTTGTTTCCCTATTATATGGGCGGCGTTATGACAACTACTCTTTTAACTTTAATATGGGAGGGGCTATTACAATTACTCATTTACCTATTACATGGGCGGGGCTGTGACAACCACTCTTCCATATTACACATGGGGCTGGGATCCATCCTATGTATGATGTCTGTTGTATAGATGTGCACCTCCTGTACAAGGGGTAGGATGGATGTGAGTCCAGTCGGTGACCACAGCGCCCCCTGTGGTAGCGGTTCAGCTTATGGACCCCGTTGGACAATTTAAGGCCCTATTACAATTGGCGCCTGTTCACATGATCCTTCTGAGTGGTCTCCATGTCTGTGACCTTTCTGAGTGGTCTCCATGTCTGTGACCCTTCTGAGTGGTCTCCATGTCTGTGACCCTTCTGAGTGGTCTCCATGT
>WNYA01003525.1:0-24656 GCA_019512145.1 Engystomops pustulosus
TCCTGTACATAGGGGGCAGTATTATAGTAGTTATATTCCTGTACATAGGGGGCAGTATTATAGTAGTTATATTCCTGTACATAGGGGGCAGTATTATAGTAGTTATATTCCTGTCCATAGGGGGCAGTATTATAGTAGTTGTATTCCTGTATATAGGGGGCAGTATTTAAAGTACAGGGGACAAGAATTTATTTAACAAGGTATAAGATTTATACAAATACAGTACAATCACATTGGAAGATATATATGAAGTGACAATATTTCATAAGGAACATTGATCCAAACATTAGAACAAACAACACCTGGATACGCCAAGCGGCAGGCACAGGTAGTGGATGGTTGTACAATTACAACCTATTATAAGAGAATATTAATCCACCAAATACTTCTCACTGACAATAACAAGGACACATAAGGACACCCATCTACAAAGAAACTACAGAAGTGACCACATCCTTCTCACGATACCCAAGAGCGGAACTCTGGGGAGTCTCTAAGGACGACCATGGAAGCCGCTTGGTATGGAGGATTAGGCCGCATCAGGCCTGTCCCCGGTAGTGGAAATCATTTCCTCTATTCTCATTATGTATCCCAGTTCTTCCTCCCACATCCTCCTTGAAGGAGCATCCTGAGACTTCCACAGCCGGGGAATAACCATACACATAGACATGGTGGGCTAAACCTCTTTTGACTGTCTTATATGACCCCTTATACAGGCAGTCCCGGGGTTACGTATAGGATAGGGTCTGTTGGTTGGTTCTTAAGTTGAATTTGTATGCAAGTCGGAACCGTATACTTTATCATTGTAACTCCAGACACATTTTTTTGGGGTCTCTGTGACAATTGGATTTTAAAAATGTTGGGTTGTCCTCAGAACCAGGATTAACACTAATGCTTCATTACAGACACCTGATAACTGTTACAGCTGATCATTGTAGTCTAGGGGTAAAGTACAGAATATTACCAAAGGTCCGTTTGTAACTAGGGGTCGTCTGTAAGTCGGGTTTTCTTAAGTAGGGGAGCGCCTGTATATGTATAATAAGGCCACTTCAGGAACACATGGGAAATCGGCTCAGAACAAACGATTGTTTAACCCCTTAAAGTTGATGAATGACATTTCCCATATGGTACTTTACGTTTTCATCAATTTTGAAATGTCTGAAAAATGTATTATGATGTCTCGTGGCTACAAATGGAACATCAGGTTTTAGGAATTTTTAAGGAGATTTCAGAATTGACTTTTTTGGGGATCATCATTGTTTTATAATGAAATTAATATTAGAAATCCCTTGTACAGCAACCCATTTTCAAATCTGCACCCCTCAAACTACCAGAAACAGCTTTTAGGAATATTGTTAACCCCTTGAGATGGAGATGAAATTTAGAATGGTCTAATTTTGTTGTTTATACGTTCATTTAGCCCTAAAATTTACACATTTCCAAAATATAAAAAGAGAAAACCCATCATAAAAATGTTTTTGCAATTTCTCTGAGACACCCGACATGTGGATGTTGTAGGGGTGTACAGTGAGGCGCAGAAGGGAAGGAGCGCCATACATCAGCCAGTTTTTTTTTCCTAGTTTTAGTTTTCCACCACGTTCCCATGACGGCCCCCACCTGTGGATGCTCCTTATATCCTGTAGGGAAGTTACAAGAGGTCAAAAGGCTCCTCCCTAGCACACAGCAACAGTGTCTTTCTGATCGGGACAGGACCGGGTAAGTAAATGTGCCCCAATATTGTAGATATGATTGTAGAAATATTAGGCATATATGAGGTCTTATAATAAAAAATGTTTTACTGCAATGTTAACAGTATGTTTACACCCAGTATTTAATCACAATCTATGTAAACATCTATATTTTTGACACAAACAGAAGTATAACTTATAGATTGCTTGAATAGACCACGCAAAGATATCTGTAAATAAATATCAACCAACATCCAGATGAATGTCTCACTGACCGCACTTAGAAGATTGAAGGCAGAACAAGCAGCCGGAGCTCTATTGGAAGCTGATAAATTACGGCAGTGGCAGAGAAGGTTGAACTCTACCCTGAGGAAGAGCCGTAGCTCTTGAAAACGTGTTCGGTGCGTGTTCACCCATGTCCCACCGCTCCATCCGTAACTTAGAGTGACGTCACTATTCACTACCTACTCATCGTGTGGTCGAGCCACCGGCCGGGGCTCCCGCACTGAATCGCTCTGCTTCTGGACTGACTTCAAACTTGGCTCACAGGAAAAGCATCTACTACATTGGATACCTACTATCCTTGTGGGACTATTCACACTGCGGAGAAACTTCCTGATCATCACCACCTCCTCAATGGAAGACTGTTTTTAATCAGGTCGGTTCCCCACTCAGCCAATACATCCCTTCACTTCATATATCACTGTTTGCATCAGTAGTCACAGTCAGCGCAGGTAGATTGTGATTTTGTCTTCTATTGTGTTGTACACTTGTATGAGCTCGGGCGGCTCATATTATACCAGCAGCGACACCTTTGCCATACCATTTATTCATATAGACCCCAACTTTGCGCCAAGGTCTCCCCTCTGTTCAATGTGCCCCAATATGTGTTGGGAAAATGCTACCCCCTTCCCTCCTTTCCCCCTCGGATTCAATTCCCATCCAGTGGTCTCATGAGACTAATGCTGGGACCGAAGATGGAGGGGGGGGGGAACCATTTTTTAATACTCGGCGACTTGCCTTGGAAATCTGCTCCTCGACCTGGTACCTATCTTGCCGGGCCTTGCTAGAGAGGCACGCTCCGACGCCAAAATACAACTTCCGGAGCATCATTGGTTTCGATGCGCCCTGGTTGCAGTTCCGGATCAGCCCGGGAAGGGGGTGGAGCCCCACCACGTGAATGCCGAGTCCACATTCAAAAGGCGTCCATGGAGAATGTTCACCATGGCTCCAGTGCTTCCCCGTCTAAAGACGATGGCAGACAAAGCAACAAACCTGTTCCAGGTCCTGGTACCCGGAAGTACAAGCATTGGGCTGACCTCTCTCCCACACAAAGGCATATCTGTCTTTGTAATTATCTGTTATCATATATACTTTCTTAGGGAAAGGAACAAAAAGGACCTAAAGAGAGAACAAAAAGAGAAACCTACTAAGAAACCATCTGAAAGATGTGGGTTATGCAGTGCAAAAGTAGCCAAGGATTATAAAAAGATTTTATGTGCAAACTGCTTAACCAAAGTCCTTAAGGGGGAAAGATCTTCCCTAATAAACGAACTGAGACTAGCAATTAAAGAGGAGGTATCCTCCTCCATTGCCGTATATTTGCCTGAACCCCCCCCCCAGAAAAAAACCTAGATACGTTCAATCCTCCTCATCTGATCAGGATTCAGATTTCCCTTCTGGTTCTCTAAGTAAGAAATTTGAGGATGATTTATAGGAAGTCCAACCTAAAAAACAGGGGCACGCAAAATACCTCTTCTCTTCAGAAGATCTAGACAATCTGTTAAGCTTTAAGAAACCCCTTAGATATCGAAGATTTCGTTGAACCAACAAACTCTTTGGAGGATTAAAACGCAAAAAGAAGCAGGTCTTTCCAGTAGTAGACACAAAAGATCCAGAGAAAAGGATATCAGTCCCTAAGGAGTTACGTAATAGATGAATATTCGAAGAAAATGCTTTCTGGGACTCCATACCGAAGGTAGATGTCCAGGTCACAAGAGTAGTTAAACTGACCTCCCCTTGGAAGATATTGTTCAGCTTAAAGACCCCTTAGATCGAAAAAATCTCCAACTGGGGGCCAACATTCAGCAGCTATGTCATATGAATGCGATTGTTCCAGTAGAGGAGTTAGAAAAAAGGGAAGGATTATATTCCCCTCCTATTCTTAGTTAAAAAACAAAACTGTTCTTACCGTTTAATTATAAATTTGAAAAAAACCGAATTCCTCAGATACAAACATTTCAAGATGGAATCAGTAAAATAGGTTTCAATTATTTTCTATGCACAATAGATCTCAAGGACGCATACTATCATGTCCCCATTCTCCAAAGCCATCAAAAATATCTCAGATATGCGATCCGATCCCCGGAAGGAGAAATCCTTCACTTTCAATTCAAGGCACTGCCATTCAGAATTTTGTCTGCCCCACGCATATTCACCAAAATAATGGTGGAAGTGGTAGCCGACTTAAGGATGAAGAACATTGTGATTGTACCATACCTCGACCATCTGCACTTAATTGCCAGAACAGAGGCCGAGCTAAGAGCTCACAAAAGCTTCCTCAAGATCTAGGATGGATTATAAATTGAGAAAAAACTGACCTAACTCCACAGAGGGCGAAGAAGTTTCTAGGTGTAAGGTTAGATTCAGCAAAACTGAGTTCTTTTTTGCCACAAGAGAAAATTTAAAAATTTAAGCTGCGAGTCTCATTCAGAAAAAGAATGTCTGCAACATCCGGACAGCCCTAAGTCTTCTAGGACTCTTGACATGCTGCATCCAGTGCGTAGCTTGGGCTCAGAACCATATGAGAATGCAAACTTGGACAATATACAGTAAAAATTCCTCATCTAGTCAAGCATCCCCTCACCTGGTGGAGAAATTCCCAAAATCTAAGGAAGGGGGAGTTCTAACAATCCATATTTACGCATGTCTGAAGGGTTGGGGAGCAGTACTTCCAGGTCTGTATCTTCAGGGACAGTGGGCCGATCTCACTCTCTTCATGTCCTCAAATTACAGGGAGCTAAAAGCAGTCCTAGAGACTCTCAGAACAGTCCACAAATCCATAAAAGGCCAACATATCAGAATCCTCTCCAACAATACAACAACTATTGCATACTTTCGCAGACGGGGGTGCAAAATCAAAAAACCTGACATGCCTATCCCGTCAGATCTTCAAGTGGGCAGAATCCTACCTTCTTTCCCTCAGGGGCAATTCACCTCAGTGGTACAGAAAATTTAGACGCAGACTTCCTGAGCAGATTCATACTGGATCCAAACGAATACCCGGAAACCTTCGAAGAAATCTGTATCTTTGGGGGACTCCCGTACTGGATCTGTTTGCAACTCGCCAAAACAGGAGGAAGACTCACTTTTTTTTTTTTTTCTGGGCCTCTCCAGCAGGCCTAGACGTTTTCAGCCAATCATGGGGAACAGGTCTAGTCTACGCTTTGATCCCCAGGGTACTGCAGCAGCTGAGAACCAAGCAGTCTCTATTGATCTTTATTGCCCCATTCTGGCCAAAAACAAGCTGGTTTCCGGTCATTCAAAGACTGTCTATAGACAACCCCTTTCTTCTCTCCTACCATCAGGATCTTCCTACACCAGGACCGTTATGTCTTCAGAACATGCATCAGTTAAAATTCACATTCTGGATCCTGAGAGGACCTTATCAGCAAAAGGCCTCTCTAACTAAGTAATCAGTAACATTAAAGCAAGTAGGAAACCTGTAACCAATGCAATCTAAAGATTTGGAAGAAATTCTCCCCTTGGTGCGGGGACCACCCTCCCTCTCAGGGCACCCCAAATCTAGCACACATTTTAGATTTTTTACAGTCAGGTTTTACTCAGGGACTCAGACCCAGTACCCTCAAGGTCCAAATTTCTGCACTAAGCGTTTTTCTCGACTTTTCCCTAGCAGACCATCAGTGGGTTAAGAGGTTCATTCGAGGCTGTTCCTGTATCAGACCATATATATAAAAAAAAAAAACAGGTGCCCCCTTGGGATCTTTCCTTTGTTCTAAATCATCTCACAGGGACTCCCTTCGAACCTTTAGATTGAGATAAAATAAGACTAAAACTAAAACCGCTTTTGTTAGACCCCCTCTTTCTTCCAAAAGTAGTCTCAGACTTTCACGGCAGACAAGAGATCGTTCTTCCCTCCTTCTGTTCACACCCTAAAACAGGTTTTGAGAGAAGATGGCAAACCCTAGAGGTTAGAAGGTGTGGACTTCTTTACCTAGAAGCTACACAAGGCTGGAGGAAAGATCCATACTTGTTAGTTAATTTTGCAGGGAAAAACCTCTAAAGCAACTTTAGCTATATGGATAAAATCTACTATCATTCTCTACTGTAAGTCCGCAAACACTCCCCTTCCGGAAAACTTTAAAGCCCCTTCCACGAGAGCTTTGGCAGCCTCATGGGCAGAAAAGAAGAGGTGCATCTCTAGACCAGATCTGCCGTGCCGCAACGTGATCAAGTTCCTCAACATTTGCAAAACACTACCGCTTGCATATTGCCTCCCAGGATGATCTGGTAGTCCCTCCCTAATAATAGTATGATCTGGTAAGTCTCCAGGTGGGGGCCGTCATGGGAACGTGGTGGAAAATATAAAATTAGTCTTGCCAGTAATTCGGTTAACACTAACTGACCACGACGGCCCCCTATTATTTCTCTTCCTTCTTGGTAATGGGTCCAAATTTTCTATACACTTGCAACCTTCCAGGTGGTACTTTGTTAGACACTGGTGTGGGGTGCTAGGGAGGAGTCTTTTGAACTCTTGTAACTTCCTGTCCCTACAGGATATAAGGTGCATCCTCCAGGTGGGGGCCCTCATGGTCACTTAGTGGAAACCGAATTACCGGTAAGACCAATTCTATATTTTCCCGTAAGTGGAGCCATGTGTGGGCAATTATTTTTTTGTTTGTTTTTTGCGGGATGAGGTGTTTTTTCCAGTATACCCCCTTGTTGAAAACATTTTTAACTTTTTCGGGTGTTGAGGAATGGAAAAGCAACAATTATGTAATTGATTTTAAACATTATTTTTTTGGGTGTTGTTCACCATACAGCCTAATAAACATTTTATATTTATTCTATGGGTCACTACAATTATGGAGATACCAGACTTAGATATGTTTTATTACATTTTACTAAATTTCTCAAAATAAAACCTAATGTGCGTAAAAAATCGTTTTTGCATTGCCGTCTTCCAAGTGGCATAACACATTTATTTTTTTTGATTATGTAGCTATTTGATGGCTTGTTTTTTTTTTTTTTTTGCAGGACATGCTGTACTTTGTAATAATAACATTGTGGAGTAGATATGTTTTTTTTTTTTTTAATCACTTTTTATTGCATTTTGTGTGGGATTAAATGGGTAAAAATCATAATTTTTGGCAGGTTTATAAATTTAACAAACATAACAACGTGTACAATAAATCGGTAACGATATTGGAGCAGCTCAGTGAGCGCTGCAAAAACAAAACCCAAAAACCTGCTAAAAATGTACATTTTTCATAAAATCCCTTTACAATGTTCCAAAAAGTGATCAAAAAAGTTATGTGCACCCATGGTACCACTGAAAAGGACAACTGAACACATAAAAAATAAGCCCTAAAACAGCTCTGTCACCGAAAAGATAGCGATATGAAAATAAATGAGATTTTCTCTATAATAGTTTTTCTTTAGTAAAGTTGTAAACATACATTTAAAAAAATCTATATAAATCAAGTATCAGCGTAATCGTAGTGATCTATAAAATAAAGATACCGTATTTACTTGTGTATAAGCAGAGGCCCCTAATTTTAAGACCGGGCCCCAGAGCTGAAGACTGAAGAGGACCTGGGGGGGGGGGGGTTTGCACTGACTATAAGTATAAGCAGAGGTAGGGTTTTTCGTCACAATTTTTGTGCTTAAAAACTTTGCTTATACTCGAGTATATAAGGGAATATGTTATATTTATGGTCCAGTGTAAAATGCATCTCATGTCGCAGAAAATAAGCCATTATATGTCCAAATTGCCAAAAAAATAAAGATTATACAATCTGCTATGAATGGCGCAGCTTCCCCTCCATGCCCCTCCAGTGCCCGTACAACAGTCACCACCACATATGGGGGATTGTTATACTCAGGAGAGATTGGGGATCAATCTTATGACACTCTTATGACTGTGGTGGAAAAAGTAGAACGTTTTGAATTTCAAGAATTTTTAAAAAATTTACACCAAATATCAGTTTTTTTCATAAATAAGTGAAAAAAAAACATACCACAAAAAACTAACATGAAACACAAAGTGTCCCGACAAAACTATTTCAAAATCACTTTGATATGTTGAAGCTTCCAAAGTTATAATTACTTATAGTGACACGCAGCAGATTATGAAAAATGGGCCACAATCAGAACTTTCTCCACGCGGACATGATGCACCTGTGTATCTGTGGTATAAGGCAACATATGGAAACATTCTAGCGGTATGTAGCCTTTGCCTAGAGCTGTGGAATGATGTAACGCTGGACGGGGATTGCGGTTTAGAACGCTGGATCTTGATCCATTGCTGACGTGCCGCCTTCAGTATCTCCTTAATGTGTGGACATGGTTCTGATGAGGCGGAGGATGTTCTCCTGAGTGATCGGACCTGGATAAGGCATCAGTCAACTCCTGGACAGTCTGTAGTACAACGTGTTGTGGAGGGAAGAAGGCTTGATGTCGCTGATTGATGACTGCTGACACACTACAACCACATGAGGCCTTGCATTGTTTTGGATCAGAACCCCGGCCCACTGTAGACTGTGTATTGTATCTCAATGGGTCTCAAGATCTCATCCCAGTCCCTAATTGCAGGCAGGGTTCCTCTGGCTATGTGGCGCTCCAAAAAAAATAAAAAACCTCTTCCTTACACCTTTCCAGATCCATTACCAAACCGGTCACAGTGGAGGATAGTGACACTACCTTGAACTACCTCTGGGGGTGAGAACAATAACAAAATGCAAACACCCAAAATAGATGACAGCAGAGAAAGGGTGTGTGGACACCTCCTACAGAAACACTCATTTTATGGGGGTTATCATCTGTACCTGTTCCATTTGTATAACAGCAGGAGAAATTGATTCACGATGAGTGTCTTTTCATAATTGGACAGGATCATGTCACCGAAGTGATTGACATTGGGGGGGGGAATTTATCACTGACTCTACACAAGTTTTCTTGCACAAAAGCAGAGAATTAATCGCAAATGCGCACTGCAAGAATTAAACATTATGATGCGACTACGGCACCTCTACATCATGCCGGCGTTGGAGGGGGCTTTCCTGCCCTGTGCATGCGTACTTTTTAAAAACTTGGGAACCTGGCATTGTTTTCCCGGGTGGCACTGCCACCTCCCAGGTAAGTCAATATCTCTAAGCCTCTTGATGATTCTGGCTGGATGGGGGGATCTGTCGTACGCAAACGTTTGAACAATTTCCCCCTACTGTGATGTTTCTGTTTCCTTTATTGTTTTTTTGAGAAGTGTATACACAAGAGGAGACCACCAGTGGCCAAGAAGATATGGAGAACACAAAATGTCATACAAAATACTGAAAGATCTTGGCTATCACAGCGAGAGACAACATCATTAACCCCTTCCCACCGCAACCCTCTTTCGTTTTTGCGTTTTCATTTTTCACTCCCCACATTCAAAAATCTGTAACTTTTTTATTTTTCCACGTACAGAGCTGTGACGACTTGTTTTTTCTGCGTAACAAATTACACTTCAAAATGGTGGTATTTAATATTCCATGCCGTGTACAGGGAAGTGGGAAAAAAATTCCAAATGCAGTGAAATTGGTAAAAAAAAAACGCATTTGTGGCGTATTCTTGTGGGCTTGGATTTTACAGATTTCACTGTGCACCCCAAATGACAGGTCTGCTTTATTCTTTGTGCAACCTTTTGATCACTTAGAATTTTTAATTTTTTTTTAAATGGCAAAAAAGTGCCATTTTCGACTTTGGGCGCGATTTTCCGCTACGGGGTTAAACGCAGTGAAAAACGTTATCATATTTTGATCGGGCATTTTCGGGGGCGCCAATACCTAATGTGTTTTATGGTTTTTGCTGTTTATTTATATTTGTATCAGTTCTAGGGAAAGTGGGGTGATTTGAATTTTTAGTTTTTTTTATTATAATTTTTTTATTTTAACTTTTTTTTTTTTTTTTTTTTTTTTTTATTTACTATTTTTCAGACTCCCTAGGGTGTCTGTACGATCCTATCATATACTGCCATACTACAGTATGGCAGTATATGGGGATTTTACTATTCATACATTACAATGTGCTGAGGGCACATTGTAATGAATGGGTTAACCCGAAGTAGCTTCGGGTCTTCGTGAGACCCGAAGCTACCATGGCGACGGATCACCGCTCCCCGATGACATCATGGGGAGCGACGATCCACGGAAAAATGGCGCCGGCACCTTTGCCAGCGGCGATCAGCAGTAAAACACCCCTGATCGGTGCTGGCACCGATCGCGGGTGCTACCGGTAAGCCTTCGCTGCAATATATATATTAGAGAGAGAAAGCAAGAAAATTGTCTGATCACTTGATCTTTTCCAAAAATAATGTAATCTCCATTGATGAACATTTTGGTTTTTTTTTTTTTTAAAGAGGTCACTAGAACGAATGACCAAAGTGTCAACATAAAACCTTTTATTTTGCAAAGAACGTCATATGATAATTAAAGAACAGCAATGACTGGAGCACAGAGACAGATTATACTGACATTTCCTGCAGGATCCAGCTGTCATTAATCAGTAGAGAGCGCACAGGACCTCCGCACCGGCCGCAGGACCTCCGCACTGGCTGCAGGGCAGCACTAGCCTCTCACACTTTCCTGCTGGGATCTGCTCCGCTCATCTTAGTCTCTTCCGCAGTTCTGTGACTGTTGTGGGTTTCTTGCCCTGCACTTTGTCACCAAGGTTTTTCCAGAGGTTTTCTTTTGGGTATAAATCTGGGCTGCGGCCGTTTCATTGTTTCAATGTTTTCTTTGTCAAGGAACTGCTTCACCCGTTTTGCTGTGTGACCAGGGGGCAATGTGCTGCATTAAAATTGCGAACTGATTGAGTGATGAAAACAAGGAAGGAACCGTGTGTTGTTGAAGAAGGTTCTGATAAGCACTTGTAGTCACTCTGCCTTGTATCTGTATGAGAGGTCCAACTCCTGCTGCAGAAAAACATTCCCCAAACCAGGACACTTCCTCCACCTTCTCTCACTGACTATTTTACAGACTTTGGGCTCAGTCTTAACACCGTTCGCCAGCGCCTGTCAGATCCAAATGAATGGATCTTGCTTTGGTCACTGAAATTAACTCTGGAGAATTGTACTCTGTCTGCACAACTTGCTTCTCAGAGGTGAGTCTAGACTTCTGCTTCTTTTTCCTAATCAGAGGTTTGGTCACTGCAGAGTCGGCTTTCAGTCCAAATGCTCTTAAATGTTGTGACGCTACATGACGAGACAGATTCTTCCCTGGTCAGTCCTGAGCTGGAGGCAATTCCAGTTGCAGTGATGAAACGATTCCCCATGGAGATTATCTACGTTATCCTGTCCTCTCTTACCTCTGTCTTTTGGGGTTGATCTGCTTTTTGAGGGACAGGAATGAGTTTGTGATGTTGTAAAGATGCAATATTCTAGAAATCACAGAGGTGGAACAACTTCTCTTGCTTAGGCTGATAGGGTCACACCTTTGGCCTTTATCTGGACAACCTTCTGCCAGAGGGTGTCGCTCACTTTGGGACAGCACAACATCTATACAAAGTTCAGCGGCAGTTACATCGGGATTCTCGGATAATAAAGAAAATTATCACAAGGTGCAGATTATCACTAATAACCTGCAGGGTTCTGAAAGTGCCTCTCTTTTGATCAGTGCCATTTACAATCACCTCATATACATCTTTATTCTGTACATTTAGAATAGTTACAATGTATAAAATAAGCTTAATATACTGATATATTCCTCATGTTTAGGGTATAATCACATAGGACAACACAATGGGGCACATTTACTTACCCGGTCCCTGCGCGATCCCCAATCCGGTCCGCTGGAGTTCACCATCTTCTTCCCAGTGTATGTAAATACATTGGATGCGACACAATTTTGAATGTTAAATCTTGCGTGTAGTCGTAATCCGTCAGATTGTCTTACAGCAAGCCCCCCTCGATTTGTTTCACGTGAAAGCCGGCGCAATTGCAACACAATCCCCGGCACTATCCCCGAAAAGCTGGGAAACCCGCTGCCGCGGGACCCTTAATAAATAAGCCCAAATAACTGCAAAAATTTGGAAATTGTATGTTGTTCTCCAGTGTCAAGATTTTGCATAGAAAAAAATAATTGTTAACAAAAACAGATAACGTATTTTTCGGACTATAAGGTGCACCTTCAATAAATACCTTCTTAAACATCTAGGTTCATATATAAGGCGCACCTGATTATAAGGATGAATGACCAGCAGGTGGCAGACCTGTGCACAGCTCAAGGCAGTTGTTGTCTGTAAGTGCGGTTCATACATAAGGCGCACTGGACTATAAGGTGCACCTTTGATTTCCGAGAGAATCAAAGGTTTTTTTGTGCGCCTTATAGTCCGAAAAATACGGAAAGTTTTTTTTTTTTTTTTTTGTCATACCCTTAAGACCCATAACATTTTTGTGTTTTTTTGATGTTTCATTAATTTCATTTCTTGGTGACTTTTTGATTTGCTTTTTTTTTTTTATATAACTTTGTGAGGCAGATGTACTACAATGTAGGCCTGCCCTTAGCTATTGGGCCCCCATAGCAAGTCTTCATCTTTTTACTGACCTCAAACCCTCTACTCACAAGGGCGTATTTGTTGTTCCCTACTGACATCTGAGAAGGGTTGGCTAAAGAGGTTTCCAAAAATTGTAAAAGTTATAAAAGTGTCTCCTTTATGTTAGTGCTCACCTGTGGAGACGGCTGTACCTATTTACCTATTTTATACATGGAGTCCTACGAATGGGGCAACCCCCAAAGTGCCCCAGTCAAAGGACTCCATCTACATCTATATGTCAAGCTTTTGGATGCAGAAACCCCCTCTGGATTCCTTAGGCGATCAGTGGGAATTAGACGGGGACACGTATATCCTCTGGATTTTTCATACGTTAATCCTTATTTTATCACTAGGGCCATGCAGGTGAAATTGTGTATTTTTAATCGCTGTATATTATCTTGTTGTTGTCTCTGTGTTTGTGCTTTGGTGCAGGAAGGGAGTGTTGACCAGTTATCACTTCCGCACAGGATAAGTTGGGTTATTAGGTATGGAAGGAGCTTAGTCTTGGGGCTCACTGTCTCTGTCTGTCCATTCCCTAACCCTGCATCGCTTCTGCCTTATTTTGATGGTGCATCTGTCATTCATCTGCCTAATCTTGAGTTGCGATTCGTTGCATTTGCAATTCTACAGACTTCAGAGCTGGATTTTCTTTGATTATTCCTGGCACAGCCCTTGTAGTTCTTTTATATCCTGTCCTCCACCCCTTCCCAACGCGCGGTGCCATGTTATTTCCTTCGCCTCTATCCGGTCATCCACTTTACAATCCTCATAACTCTTTACCTGTGACACTGCAAAGGTATGAAGAGCACATAACAATGTGATTTACAGCTCATCCCCCGTCATAAACACATCACTGATTAAGCAGCCGCTTTCCCTGCATGACACAAGCCTCCAGAGATTTCAGCAGAGATGGATTCCTCTTCAGGGTGGAGCAGTACACCAGAGGGTCCACAAGAACACAATGGGGGTTATTTATCTTTATTTTTCTTCCTGTTTTTCTTTCTTTTTTTTGAGGCATTTTTTGGCGCATTGCAATTTTTGTGCCTTTTTGGGGACATTTTTGAAATGTCCGCCGACATTTGACACATTTATCTTCTATTCCAGATGTGCTTAATGTCGCCAATGACCTTTATCATTTCAAATTGTCGAATATTTGCAACATTTTTTTGGTGCAAAAAAGCTCCAGGTTAAACCATAAAACTTAGAAAATGGAAGGCAGTGACTTGAGACATTTGTGCGACATTTGTAACAAATGTCTCAAAAAGAGATCTGGAAAAAAAAAGGAAAAAGTGAGATTGATAAATTACCAAACGGGCAGACAGAAAAACGACCAAAAACTAGCCAAAACAAACGGATAAGTAACCCACATGGTCTTCACTAATGTGCCTTACCTCAGGTGACCAACAGGTGGAGCCACAAGCTTGTCTTCTGTCTGAGCCAGGAGCACCCAGCCCATTATACTCATTATCCCGCGCCCGGCCCTGGGGGGGGGAATTAGCAGAACTTGACGTTCAGTTCTTAACACTTCCCTGCAAAATAAAAATGTGCAGCCGCGCCTTTACTGCCTCATAACTGATGAGATTTGTAAAGTGCTTACATAACAATACCCGATATTATCCCATCCATAGGGATCATTACCCTCACTGCTTCCTTCCACAATGGGGCACATCTACTTAGGGGTCGTATTCTGCGATCAGATTGTGGCGCATCGGCGCCGGCTTTCACGTGACAAAAATCAGGGGCGTGGTCGTCGGAAAACCTGACAGATTCGGAAAAAACGCGGAATTTAAAAAAAAAAAAAAAAGTTTCACAAAAATAGCACTCACATACACCGGGACGCAGAAGGTGAACTCCAGCGGACCTCAGCGCAGTAGCGACACCTAGTGGATATCGGGCGCACGACCTTAGTGAATCCCGGCAGAACCTGAATCAGCGTCAGAGAACGCGCCACTGGATCACGACTGGACCGTGTAACTAAATCTGCCCCAATCTGTCAGCAGACCACGAGCTCGTTGGATCACTTTATCTACCAACTCCCCTGTATACACACAATCACACAAAATTAACATGTAGGAAAGGGTACATACTGCCGACAGACTAATTATCAACTAATATCCACCATTGGGGAAGAGCTTGGAGGTCTCATATAATGGGGAGGGGCAGATATGGCCAATGTTTACCTGATATGTATGAGAATTATATACAGACCACCGATAGACTGACTTTACTTAAACCTTCTCCCGTAGTCAATCACAATATCAGGGAACTGACGTATCGCTGCTGTAACCTGCACTTCTGGGAATCCGAGCTTGACTCCCCAGTCCTTCTCACGTTGTGTACACATTGTCCTCCATCCACGTTGAGAATTCGTCAGGAGAGGAGGGCTTCAGCAGCGCATGTGGGTGTGTGACACACTAATTACGCTGGGTGTGTAGCGCAGACGAAACCCGGAGCAGCCCTGCCGTCACCATATCATGTACGTACATGTCACCAGCACAGACAGGAGGCTTCACATACTTTAAATAACATTAATTTATTCAACACTACAACACGTTAAGGCGCTAAGACATCAATAAATACATGCAAGGTTTGCTGCAGGAGTACAACCCCCAACATCAGTGCTCAACAGAAGAATGTACGAGGCTCAGCCTCTAGCCCTTGTTGGGTGGGTTACAACCTTGCCCCGTCTTTCATATACAGACTGCATGGCCTAGTTGGATATTGCATTGACTAGCTCAGTATTATCATGGTATAACCTATGGACAGTATTGACCCCGTAGATGCCATTACCCGTCTCGTGAAGAACGAGCTCCCTGTAAGCCACCTCTGCTGCTTGTGTCCATTTTGTGAGTACGCAGCGAGTAACATAAAGGGATAGATAAGCTGCCATACAAGCTGTTTGTAGGAGACCTGGCAGAGTGCTAGTTCCCTGAGGCGTTCAAAGTCCTTTATGGTCCCACCCAGAATGGAAGCAGTTATGGCGCCTCCTGCCAGTGAGGGCAGACGTCAGCACCATGTTGTGCCCAGAAGACTTGCGTTGGGTAAACAGCAGCTCAAGGCTCTGGCTTTGGTTAAGGTGAAAAGTTAGAGGCACAATCTTCTTGCTGCTGCTTTGCTCGGTGTCCTACTGCCCGACAGCCCACATGTCATCCAGCCATAACGTCCTTTATCACTTATATTTTTCGTATACCGACTGATAGATAGAGGCAACAGATATAGGTCTCACGGAGGTGGAAAGGTAGGTGCCATGATGTTATTCTCGTTATACAGGGATGCACTATAAGTTGGGTGATCCACCAGATAAGTCATTCATAGTTTGAGGTGCATAGTACTGGTTCCACATCATGTCTCCACCAGCTTTATTAGTGGTGACGGACGGCCAGATCCTGCGGGTAGGTACACTCGTTTGCTATTGAGACAAAAGAAAATTATCATATGAATAATTGTTTAACCAAAATTGTCGTCTTACGTTAATAGTAAGATGCAACGTACAAATTGTGCAGGTTGGGTCTGGTGTAGCTCTTCGGCTGGTATGAGGTCTGTCCTGGTTGGGAGGATAGAAAATGTTCCAGTTTGTCCTGTAGTTCAAGGTTCTGGAAAGCAAACAACATGGAATGAGGTCATTGAGAACAGTAGACAATGATGAGTAATACGAGCGAGGGAAACAAAGAAGGTAAGACAAAGACTCCAGAACACTCCAGAAGTGAAGACCGACAAGAAAGCAGCAAGAACACCACTATAGTAACCACTGTACAGGGCAAAGGATGTTGTGATGGCTGATACCTGGTACTTCTACAAAGGATAAATATCACCTTCTAGATAATGGATCATTTGATGGGATGTTGTTCTTATTGTGGGCCTAATGGCCTCCGGTATATGGAGTTGCCTTCTGCTCAATCAGCACTTCAAAATTATAGTACTTATTTAATCGCAGACCGCACTTTCGTCAGCTTTTAGAAATTTTCAGGATTTGCACCTCCAAGATCGGTATTAAGCAGGGGATTGTGTCGCACACGATCGGATTTTAGTGCAATTGCGCTGACTTTCATACAACAGAAATGGGGGGGGGGGGCATCGGACAATCTGACGGATTCGGGCTGAACGCGGGATTTAATTTTAAAATTGTGTCGCAAGCCCAAGCACTTAGATGCATCGGGAAGAAGGTGAAATCTGGAGACCTGAACGGAAGGGACACATGTAGGATATCGGAAGCACGATCTTGGTGACTTCTTGCACAGCGTATTATACACCGACAATGCACTTACATGAACCAGGAAGAAGAAGGTGAACTCCGGGGACCTGAGCGGGGAAGTGACACATGCAGGATATCGGGCGCAGGATCTTGGTGACTTCCCGCACAGCGCATTATACACGGACAATGCACTCACATACACCGGGAAGAAGAAGGTGAACTCCGGGGACCTGAGCAGGGAAGCAAAGCATGCAGGATATCGGACGCAGGATCTTAGTGACTCCCCGCACAGCGCATTCTACACGGACAATGCACTTACATGCACCAGGAAGAAGGTGAACTCCAGGGACCTGAGCGGGGAAGCGACACATGCAGGATATCGGATGCACGATCTTAGTGACTCCCCGCACAGCGCATTATACACGGACAATGCACTCACATACACCGGGAAGAAGAAGGTGAACTCCGGGGACCTGAGCAGGGAAGCAAAGCATGCAGGATATCGGACGCAGGATCTTAGTGACTCCCCGCACAGCGCATTCTACAACGACAATGCCACGTACAATGCACCAGGAAGAAGGTGAAACGGGACCTGGAGCGGGGAAGAGCGACACATGCAGTATCGGGGGCAGGACTTAGTGACTCCCCGCCACAGACGAATTAAAACGGTACAATGCACTCAACTACACCGGGAAGAAGAAGGTGAACTCCGGGGACCTGAGCAGGGAAGCAAAGCATGCAGGATATTGGCGCAGATCTTAGTTGACTCCCCCACAGCGCATTCTACACGGACAATGCACTACATTGCACCAGAAAGAAAAGGGGTGAACTCCAGTGACCTGGAGGCGGGGAGGCGACACATGCAGGATATCGGTACGAGGATCTTAGTGACTCCCCGCACAGCGCATTCTACACGGACAATGCACTTACATGCACCAGGAAAGAGGTGAACTCCAGTGACCTGAGCGGGGAAGCGACACTGCAGGATATCGGATGCACGATCTTAGTGACTCCCCGCACAGCGCATTATACAACGACAATGCACTCACATACACCGGAAAGAAGAAGGTTGAACTCCGGGACCTGAGCAGGGAAGCAAAGCACTGCAGATATCGGACGCAGGATCTTAGTGACTAGCCCGAAACAGCGCATTTCTACATGGACAATGCACTTACATGCACCAGGAAGAAGGGTGAACTCCGGGGAGCCTGAGCGGAAAGCGACAACATGCAGGATATCGTGGCACGATCTTAGTGACTCCCGCACAGCGCATATTACACGACAATGCACTTACATGCACCAGGAAGAAAGGGTGAACTCCGGGGACCTGAGCGGGGAAGAGACACATGCAGGATATCGGGTGCAGGATCTTAGTGACTCCACGCACAGCGCATTATACACGGACAATGCACTCACATACACCGGGAAGAAGAAGGTGAACTCCGGGGACCTGAGCGGGGAAGCGGCACATGCAGGATATCGGACGCAGGATCTTAGTGAATTGCGGCAGAGTGCGTTAACGTTGTACAGCGGGTATCGCGACAGGGACAGGTAAGTAAATGTGCCCCTATGGGTTACTTTACAACCTCTATCCTAAGTCCTACAATACCACTATGGCCCACATTTAATAAAGAGTTGCACATGTATTTATAAGGCGTTTGGGCTAGTATTGTGTTGCGGCTGCTCTGTGTCATCCACACCACAAAATTCTGTACCTAAAGGGGGGGGGGGGGGGGGAGTCCGGTGCAGAGTCGGACCTTGCGCCACATTTATTGCTGCAACTCGACTGAACTGTCTTGCACGCTCAGGGCGCGCCAGATTCATGAAGACCGTGCACCAGTATTCAATAATCTGCCGCACCCTGCACATTAGTGAGGCACAGAGTGCAGTTTGCACCACTTTTGATAAATGTGGGCCTGTGCATGGAAAGGTAAAGGGTACACATACAGGTCTCAGGGTCCGGACCACCTCTCACCTCTGCCTGCAGCCATGACACTTTTTCCCGCAGCTCCTGAATCAGTGAATCTTTTTCCTGCATCGCCGTTCGGGAATTCTGCAGCTGAAGAAGCAAAACACCACAAGACAATGAGCTTCACTAACCCAGGAGGGGAACGTGGAGGAGCAGCGACTCTTGTCACAAAGCTTCCTGCCATTACCTGTTCAATCATCTGACGCACTTTACGCTGTTGACTTTTTAGCATGTCATCCAGGTGATGGATCTTCTCCTTCAGAGTAGACACCGTCTTTTCCAGTTCCTGACATCTGGAAGAGGAGGAATAGATTTCGGTCTAAGAGCTTTCCCATGCAGCCTACACTATGGAGGGCACTAATGCATCTTATATTTAGCCCTGCGCTATGACCAGGACAGGGTAACACTTGCCCAGCAGGGCTTCAGCGACCCTCCCCCATCCCCTTCCCTCACTGTTTCTTATTACTCTCTTCCCAGGACCACTCATACCTGTCCTGCAGGGGTCCATCTGGCTGTTCTTTCATTTTCGCCAGTTCTTTTTCATTATCTTTTACCGTCTGCAGTAGTTGTTGGTGTTCCTATGGATTGGAGATTAGTTGTTAAGCAAGTATTTTCTAGCTACGGTTATTGTCAGTATTCAAGGACACTACAGGAATGAAAAATACAAGAATGTTCTATGTACATCAGATTCCCTAGCCGGGCATAGAGCAAAAATATGGCATTACCATATGCCTGGAGATTGGGCTACAGAAATGTCCAAGCAGCTCTGAGTGCGGGACCATAGCAGGCCAGATATCACCGAATCCATGTTATGATTTATCTTCATAGTAGAATACCCAGTCTGCAGCTATTACCTTCTCCATATTGGACATCAGCCTCTTCAGTTCATCCACCTCTTTTTGGCGCTCGGTAGCCATTTCCTGCGCTTGTACTCGCGCTCGGTTGCTCTGTTCCGCTTCTTGTTGCCAGTGATTTAGCTTTTCCTTTTACAAGAAGAATAAAGAAATTGTTAGTCAACTCGTCGGAAAAACCTTCACTATGTGACAAAATGCAGGTGCACCAGACATGGTGGGAACCTGACCTCGTACATCTTGCGGTCTGCCTGGTGCCGTCTCTCCGTTTCCTGGAGTCTAGCGTACAACTTGTGAGCCGTCTCTCTCATGTTCTTTCCATTATCAAGTGGGAATTCCTGAAGATACAATAAACGTATCAAGATTCTGGAGCAGTAAGATATAAAAATAAAAGTTTCTAAAAATAGGGCACAGCAGCCATCACAACTCGCCTCCTCGTGTGCCGTAGTCCTTGACCACAGTGTGCCAGTCTGTCCATCACCATTCTGCATTTCCACACCGTCAACCTTCAAAATAAGACCAAGTCAGGAAAGGCCAACCCATATCCCACCATTATACTGAGAGTTACATAAAGGCTTATTATAACTTACCTTGTCTGAACGGTGACCTTCATGTTTGGAGACATCAAGGTCTTTACGGAGTAACGTCAAGGAGGTCCGTGCCTAGAAGAGCAAAATTACACTATCACGACTAGTGCTCCACTCCCCCATCCATTTGTAACATAACCACCGGATCTATGGAAAACTTCCTGACCACACAAAATACAGGAAGCAATGGATATTATTCAATGGATGAATAATTAATTACTTGGATGCCATTACTGCTGAGCGCGCTGTATAGGAAATAAGTCTCAAGGACAGTGTATTGTAAAAAACGGAGACCACATTAACAACCTCCCGCCGGTTTGTCCATGTTATTGCAGCATCTGGTCGTGTGTTGAGGTATTCAATGGCATAACGATGCCTCAAACTATATATCTGGATGCCCTGGGCATAGTTTTCCAGAAGATGCAGCAAGCTTTGGCGGAACCTAGTTTTGGATCTATGACTGGACGAATTGAATAACCCATTGATGTCTACTATAGATATCTGTAATCATTCACCTCCTGGATCTGCCGCACCTCGTTTCTCAGCTGGCTGACATTCCACTCGTGGTTCTTCTTGTCCTCCGCTTTGGCTTTGAGATATACCTGGAAGAAGACAATCGGGCTTTTATAATTGTGTCAGAACATCTCGGCTCTTGTCGTTGACTCTGCAAACATCATGACAAAGGGACCATTGCGCAGAGAATAGTCACATTAGGGTTTGTCCCATGTAGATTTGGGACAGGGGACAATTGGGGTTATTTAAGGACATGAATGTGATTGCTCTCCACATTTCCCCATGTGCTATGGAGTAGACTTACTTAGTGGTACATAAATGGCCACCTGCAACAAAAGCCTTAAGACCAATACAAACAGAGCTGTGTTTACAGGACACACCTAGGCCTCCCGTATACTCCCCAGCGAGCTCCTCCACACACCGAGGGGAGCGGACGGATGTCTGCGTGATATATTAACTCTGAGATCAATGCAGCACACTACTGTGAGCTATAATTATCTTATCCCACTGTGTGCGCAGCGCCATTAACCTCATAAGTCGTCAGTAATCTTTATCCATATAGATCACATTTAAATTCCTCAGTGACATAAGCGGCCTCCACCTCTCCGCACATTCCCTGGAGGTGACACACGGGGAGGAAATAGCCAAACCCATCTTTATTTTGGTCTCATACCTTAATGATTTCTTCATCTCCATCTTTGGATTTGATCAGCTCGGAGTTGAGGGGCCGGGACCCTCTTAGGGGGCGTGAAGAGATGAGGGCAAAGGCACGTCCCACCGGCTGAGGACAACAAGAAAGAATTAGTGACAGCTGTATACAGGGGAGAGTCCGTAATGTACCATGTAACAGATACTAGGAGGAAGAGGAGGTAAATTTAGCTTCATGTGCAGTGGTCACAAATGCCAGGACGTGGTGTCGGTTTCAC
Organism: Engystomops pustulosus; assembly: GCA_019512145.1. Classification (NCBI taxonomy): domain Eukaryota; kingdom Metazoa; phylum Chordata; class Amphibia; order Anura; family Leptodactylidae; genus Engystomops; species Engystomops pustulosus. The sequence goes on from WNYA01003525.1 coordinate 21,536, forward strand.
AATATCAACAGAGATGACGTCAACTTCTGGGGAAAGATCCAGAACGTCAGCAAATTGTTCACCTATCCACACAAAGCAGCTATATGACAACCACCTCACTCGCCTAGTAATGCAGAGTTACGTACTCGTAGACTCCAAACCTATGGGAAAGTCTGTAATAAATAATAATGGTAGCCATCCAGTTAGTAAGAAGAAAGTACGTGGTTTCGGACCCTTGACAGGAGCAGTGGACTGATGAACTAGATGGGAAGACGCGTTCTAGTTTTTGTTGCTCACCTTCACTTTGGTGTCTGTTCTCTCCGGAGACTGGTCATCACGTAACGTCAGGCGTAGTGTTTTAATACTGTCCTGTGAGGTAAAGACAAAGACGTCAGACTGACAACTCACCTAATGTATACTACCCAGTCACCTATAGAACGGGAGTCCTTCCGCTCGATTCACCCAATGACCGAACTCATAATTCACATTACTCAGTCACTCTTAATCCCTTGACCAGTGAGCTGACTCTTTAATAGGCGGGTGGTCAGCGGTGATCATTAGGCTAGTGACTCCATGTAATTAATGCTATGGAGTGATACTAGTATCCAGGATGCAGTGAGCACAAGTTTTCTGATGCCTTTAAGAGACTGTGCCCTACCTGTGTCTACACAATGGGTCCCACCACCATCGAGGATGTTCAAACACTACACAATCCATTGTGCTGACCTCAATGACATATGGCTGAAGACCCCCACTCTTTCTACCTGATGTGTGAATCAACCTACTGATACTTAAACTCTTAAGCAACCCTTATGTTTCGTGTGGGAATCTTTACAGTATCCGCCTGACCCTCCCACTCTGATTACAGCCGATCAATTATTCATGGCACCATTGCGTAAGAGGAGACCTGAACTTTGCCTGCATTCCGGGAGCGCTGGTGTCAGTATCCTGGCAGGGCTCAGGGAGTGCAGGGGTTAATCTGCCTGCTTTTCCCACAGGAATCCAGACATTCCTGAGGGTAGATGTGAGGCCTCTGTCTGGGCAGGCGGAGGGATCAGTTGTCAGACATATACCCCGGGGCAGATTCATAGAGTGTGAGCTCTGAGGGCGCACACGTGTCTGCTATTAGGATAACTGCAGTGGGGTCTCATTAGGCACATTCCCAATCCTAATATTACTGCAGGGGGGTGAATTCTCATTGTATATGTTCCCCGTCCTCACAATACAGTGGGGTGTAATCTTCATAGTGTAGCGGAGACTAGACAAGAAGACAGGCCTAGAGCCCCATGGAATCCATATACAAAGGATGACGGGGCAGTCCCCAAGATGTTATTCCCTACCCGGTTACCATAATCCAAAATAAAACCTCTGCATAGTGTCTAGTACCCCCACAATACAGTGACACCACCAGCATCTACCTATACAGGTAACAGTTGTCCATAAAACATTGTAACCTACTAACCCTATAGGAGACACAATGACTACACTGATACAAAGTAACAACTCCCCCAGCAATACAGTGACACCACCAGCATCTACCTATACAGGTAACAGCTGTCCATAAAACATCGTAACCTACTAACCCTATAGGAGACACAATGCCTACACTGATACAAAGTAACAACTCCCCCAGCAATACAGTAAACCAGACGACGATAAAATGTTACAACTACACACAAATCTATACAGTGTAACAACTTTACAAGGATACAATATCTCCTGCAGTCACGTAACAACTTCTGTAGAGATACAGAGTAACAACTACACTAACATGTCCTGCATCAGTATAACACAACAATAACACCACAATGTAACATGTCCTGCATCAGTACAACACAACAATAACACCACAATGTAACATGTCCTGCATCAGTACAACACAACAATAACATCATAATGTAACATGTCCTGCATCAGTACAACACAACAATAACATCATAATGTAACATGTCCTGCATCAGTACAACACAACAATAACATCATAATGTAACAACAATGAACTATGACAACATCTCCTCCAGTGATTCCATAGAAATACTTCTCTACAGCGAAACAATACGACAACACATTCTGCAGCGATACAAAGTGGCTACAAGCTTACAGATACTTGTACTAGAAGAATCCCCCATCCCATACCCAGGGATATGATATATGCAGGGACTGACCGCCTCAGACTCTGGCTTCAGCTGCTGGAGGGTGCACAGGCCGTTCATGGTCGCTTTCAGCTCACACGTACAACACTGATCTGGGGGATGGACATGTAGGTATTTAACAAGCTGCTGACATCACAGGGAGGGACCGGACCTACTGTACCTTGTATGATTGGCCCCAGGCCTGAGGGCGGAGTCATACCTAAAGGTCCCAGGACTATAGATGCAGCAAGGATTATAGATACACCAAGGACTATAGATACAAGCACTATAGATGCAGCAAGGACTATAGATGCAGCAAGGACTATAGATGCAGCAAGGACTATAGACTCAACAAGGACTATAGACTCAACAAGGACTATAGATACAGCAAGGACTATAGATACAGCAGCCTGGAGAGTGTGTGAGAAGACTCCACCTGTGAAGAAAGATGGAGCACAAGCGCGCACTGGGCAGCTCATAGTGTGCAGGTTACATAGTAGGGTCACATGGACGATGCTGAATGACGTGAAGAAGAGGACGGATAATGACGAAACGCGTCGTCTCTACATTATCAATAAACACTTGGAGATCATCTTCTGATGGGGAGTCCAGATAAAGAAAGCCCAAATCCCTTCAGCCTAATGCACGAAGGTTCAGCTAAGAAACAAATGATTCAGGATTTGCACAAATTACAAATGATTTAGCCGGGGTAGAGAGTGCGGCACCTTATGGCAGCCCCATGGTGGAGTCACAGTGTTTACGCTGCATACAGGACAGACAGGTATACCTGAGGGCTGGGATCCAGGCCGCGTGACTCACTACACAGAGGACAAACTGTCCAAATAAGGACTGACGGAGCAATGATCCCCACACCTGCCTGCAGGGAACAGAGCGCCCCCCGCAGCACAGCGCACAGTACTACTTCTCCTGTATATACAGTACTACTCCTGTATATATACAGTTCACAGTACTACTTCTCCTGTATATACAGGCAGTGCACAGTACTACTT
>WNYA01003526.1:0-24653 GCA_019512145.1 Engystomops pustulosus
TGTGCTGTGCCCATATATACAGGATAGGAGTAGTAGTACTGTGCTGTACCCATATATACAGGATAGGAGCAGTAGTACTGTGCACTGTATATAAATACAGGATAGGAGTAGTAGCAGGGCCGGATTAAAGGAGGGGCTCCTGGGGCTCAGGCCCCAGGGCCCCCACCACTTTCACTTTTTACGGGGCCCCCACTAGTCTCCGACAGTCAGCGACTCAGCTCAGCCTATGGCTGCCCACATCACACATAGTGGTCTAGGATGTCAGCTGTGTCAGTGAGACACAGCTGCCATTGCTGGGGGATATCACGATGCACTGTTTTGGCGGCAGCAGGTTGTGATGGGACGCCGGTGGCGAGTGATGACGTCACGCTGTGGGCGTCCGATCACTACATGCTGCTGGGTGGGGATGCCAGGTGTCAAAGTTAGGCAAAATTGTGGCATTTCTGGGGCCACAAGTGACATTAGGTCTTGCGCCCCCTTAATGCACAGCGCTGTATGGCACCAGTTTGTGGGGCCTTTGTTGACCCTCTGGGACCCAAGCAATTGCCTGGGGTGTACAATGAGTAAATCTGCCCATAGCCATCGGTGGGCTCTCCTATGAGGTATCAGTTCATTGGTTCCGATGCACCAGGATACAATATGTAACGATTTCTCTATTGTCTTTATTGTGATTGTATCCGTGGGCTCGCGCAGGATGCTCCCCTCCCCCCTCCCTGCCCCTCTCCCTGAGGTCAGGCGTCCTCCAGGGTGCAGCCAGCAATAAAATCCCACAAATGGCCGAGCTCTTATCTAATCAATAAATATCACTTACAAAAAGTGACGAGTGTCTTTTAAAAGACTGGACTTTATTAGGAAGATAAAAATGTATTTATGTCCTGGGATCGCGCTGTCGTGTTTAACCCATCGTTAGATTTAATGCGCGTGCCACGGATCTGACTGCGAGCCAGAGATAGATGTTGGCTGATGCAGCGTCTGACTATAAGACACGTGACCGTACAAAATGCCGCCATATGGGGTCCTATGTCGGAAATATTTTGGGCTTCTATTTACTTCCATAGAAACTTCCCAAACTTGTGACTGCAAAGAAGAATCACTGTTGCTGCAGCAACCCCAAACCCTAACCCCATCCCCCAATGCCCCCATACAGGATAATAAGCCCCTTATGGCTCCTGTATTTTCAGATTCAGATGACCCCCCTATAATGCTTCCTTATTGTGGCCTCCGATTATGTCTCTCTATTATGGATGTCCACTTATAATACCATTCCATTGTGCCTCCCCACTATTTGTGTTACCCCCTACTTATAATGCCCCCCTATTGTGACAACCCCCCCAACCAACACTTAAAATCCCCATATTGTGTCCCCCTACTTATTATGCCGCCTTATTTTGTCCCCCCACTTATTGTGCCCCCTTATTGTGTCCCCACTGATGTTCCTTTCTTGTGGCCTCCGCACAATAACATCCCATTACTGAGCCCCCCAGCGCTTACACCTGTAATGATCCCACCATGGTGGAGGGGGGAGCTGACGGCTTCCTGCTACCATTTTTGTATCCAACGCTGTGGTGTCACATGGTGACGGCCAGACATCAGCAGACTCCCGGACTATCCCCATAGATACAGGAGATTTTAGATGTATGTAGGGGGAGGGTACATGGTGGGATTTTATTTTTACCTGCTTCTTGCGTAGCCTCCGCCGCCTGCCGAAGATCCTTCCTAAAAAATAGAGAAATCCCCTTTAATATGGAAATTCTTTGAATTGCAAGAACCATTTACAAAAATGTCCGTGGCGTCGTCCTGTCACCGCCACATAATTACATCCTGACCGTTAACAATGTTGATTGAAGGCGGCGCCGTGATTGATGGATGACGGTTTTATGGTTTCCAGTTACAGCAGTAAGTCAGAGCGCGGCATTATGGGAGTGCGTGTTGTCATTTATGTATCTCTGCTTTCAATGCAGTCACCCAATCCCCGGGGTCAGTATAATAATGACCCTGTGACCCTCTCACACACATTGTACGTGGCACCCGTGGCCCAGCACTAGGAAAAAGTTATAAAAGCTGCTGGAAAGACACTGATATGGGGAGAACATGGCTACAGGAGAATATACAGCTATAGGGGAGACGTGGCTACAGGAGAATATACAGCTATAGGGGAGACGTGGCTACAAGAGAATATACAGCTATAGGGGAGACGTGGCTACAGGAGAATATACAGCTATAGGGGAGACGTGGCTACAGGAGAATATACAGCTATAGGGGAAGCATAGTTATAGGGGAGACATAGCGGAGATATAGCTGTAGTTGGGGGGGGGGGGGTTAAAGGAGAAAATGTGCGAGTCACAGACATGGAGTAAACATGTCCATAGAGGAGTGTTCTGTATGTGTATATGTATGTATGTATGTATAAACGGATTGTATATACTGTGTGTGATTGTAACTAACGTGTGTGAAAGATGTGGCTGGATGCAAGAAATAGCCTCAGACCAAGTCCAGAAAACAATGGGAAAGGTTTAGTGTAAACCTTAGACTGTAGAGGGGCAATTCCCTGCATGGTGAGTGCACTACACATTCTGCACAGGGACCTGGGTGCAAAAGATGGAGCAGAGCTGCGGGATGATGTATAAGATGCTACGAGTGAAAGACGATAGGGATGAGACTTGGGACAGCAGTCACTGTCACTACGGGGTTGGGCTGAATTCAGACCTTGGAGTGGAAATCACCTAAAAACATGTTTTCAGACAGTAATTTAAAGGAATTTTTGGTAAAAAGAAAATAGCAGATACTGTGCACTCTGCATGGGAATCAGCGCCATATGAGAGACCGAGAGCCGCCGCCTACGGGTTGTCTTTTAGTATTTTTTAATAAATCTGTAAACCCCCCGTACAATAACATGCCATATAGAAACATGCGGCACATCAGTCGTAAGGTCTGAACATGCTCCAACAGCTGAGCCGCACCATGGAGACAGTGACCACAGTTCTAGATGCCGATAAGTCTCACTATATAATATTTTCCGACTCCCTGGGGGTCATTTATCTTTATTTTTCTTCCTGTTTCCTTTGTTATTTTTGAAACATTTTTTGGTGCATTTTTGGGCCTTTTTAGGGACATTTTTATTTGTTTTTCTTCAGTGAGACACATTTATCTTCTATTCCAGATGCGCTGAATGTCGCCAATGACATTTATCATTTCAAATGGTCTCAAATTTGTGATATTTCTTGGCGCACAAAACTCCAGAATAAACCGTACTTTAGAAAAACGTAGAAAATGGAAAGAAGTGACTCGAGACATTTGTGTGACATTTTTGCGACATTTGCAACAAATGTCTCAAAAACCGATCTTAATAATAATAAATAAATAAACACAAGAAAAAAGTGAGATAAATTACCAAAGAAGCAGACGGATAAAAGACAAAAAAAAACGAGATAAGATAAATGACTACCCCCCCCCAAGTTGTATCATTTGAACCATGAATCTTTTAAAGTCTCTGCTACATTGTAACCTCCAGGAACCTCTGTGCAGAATTTGTTGTAGATTGCAGAGCCTTCCCTCTGGCTTCCTGTACACAATCGGACACGTCGCCCCCTTTGCCCCCTGTTAGCAGGACTGAGTAGCTTCACCTTCTGAGACTGACACTGCCAGACGCGGTATGAAGATACAAGGTGAGGGCGTCTTGGCTTGAGACCTGTTTGTGACACCTGGATGTCTTGGGGGAATGTGACACTCCTGACAGCAAGCGGCGTATAATCAGACAGCTGAGTCCCATAGATGGCGGGTCAGTATCCCCCCGCAGTCACAGTCATCTTGTTAATTATCTCCTCGTTGGTGACATGGACGATATTTATCAGAGTAAGTGACACTTAGTGCACATCAACAGGAGGGAACGTGTCCTCCCCGACAGCCGCACTACATTACCGCCTCTGCGTCACTTCGTATCCCGCAGGGTGTTCTGTAGCTATAGATGTAGCAGAGCTGAATCTGTCTATAACTTCTTAGGGCAGAGGTTTACCCACTGTGATATGTCAAGGGTTAGGGGGGCACAGTGTGATCAGAAGACAACAATGTCACATAGAAACATTGTATTCCATAGCTATGGATGGTGTGAAACTGGAAAAAACATAAGAGTTTTTAAAGAGAACCTGTCAGCAGGTGTGCACAAATATACAATGAACAACATATCATGTGATATTCATGTACATGCCGCTCACAGTCCATGGAGGGGGAATGTGATGTACTCTATTCAAGGCCATGTTGGAGATGATGTCTTGGAGGTTGGGGGAGTTCAGTCGCACCCTTTGTCATTGGGATCCATGGGAAAGTGCAGATTTGTGTACAGAATTGATTGATGGCTCTGTTACTAGTCATGTCTCTCCCTCCTCGCCCCTGTCTGACCCCAGCACCTTCATGTCCTAGATTCCTTGCCCTGTCTTTGTGGACCCTTGATCAGGGGATGTGGACAGAAGCTATACTATAACTATGGGGGTGCAGAGGTTGTGGTCACCCCATATAATAAGGTCACTACACCCATAGTTGAGTCCTTGCTGTACATTTTGCATTAGGGATTGTACATGTTGCTCTCTTAGGACTCCAGGGTAACCTGACCCAAGTTTCTCATCTTTGTCAATGTATTAGAGAAGATGATGGAGAGAACCTTTCATCCATTCCCACTAGTCACAGTCATAGTGGGTGGCCCTCCACAGGTCTATACCTGGTCATCTCCATGGCCACCTCGCCAGTCAGGAGAACATCTCAAGAGGTTCTAACAAGCACAACTATTTTTTAATTTGCTCCTGGAGCGTCTCCGCAGGAAGCTCTTATCTGTGGTACATCACGGTTATTCCGGATGAAGTCTCTTCAAGTGCATGTTATAACGTCAGAGGAAGAAGGAACCCGGTAACCCAGAGAAACCTTAAAGGTTATAGCAATTAAAGGTGCATTCTACTCCCTGCGGTCAGCAAGTTCAATTCCTTTACTTCAAGTATCTGAACTGGAGTAAACAGACCAAAGATAACGTCCCCTCCAATGTGCCGGATACATCTCATTTTATTAGTGTCGGTCCTCCGGAGAAATCTGGGGACCATCCCCAGTCCTCTGCATTAGATATCCATAAGGGGATTTGTAGGGGATAGTCTAGAAAAATCTGGGGATAATCCCAAACCGTCGGACAGCAGCCTTGGATTAGATGCATTGTTATAGATGATTATTAAAAGTTAAGTTAGTAAAATCGTGACATTTATGTTCCTTTTTTAGGACTGCGCCCAACATTATCAGATTTGATTACTGAATGGGAGGCTCTTTCTAAAGTGATGTCACTTCTGCACCAGCATCCCCCTCCTCCCTATCATCCCTCCTTACTTATTTAAGGGGTTTTCCCACAAAGGTAAATGAGGCCCTATCCACAGAATACGGCCTAACGTACTGATTGGTAGGACTGAGACCCCCGCAGATCACAAAAACGAGGGGTCCAATCAAGCAGCTCCTTAGACTAATGGAGCAGACGGCCGCACATGACCGTTCTGCTCCATTAATCTTTATGGAGCTGACTGAGATCGGTGGGCGCCTATTTTTAAGGCTGGGGGGGGGGTCAGCCTACCAAATAGGGAAACATCACATAACAGCATCATAGTCTATATGAGGACTGTATACAGCTTCCATGCAGACTTATGTGTCTCTATGGCCACATAGACAGTAGTGGTTTTGTAAAAGTGGCACAAGGCAGCAGCATGGGGTACACATAGCTCTGCATAGGGGCTGCATGCACAAACCTCCGGATGATTGCTATTGGAGACTATTTGCAAGGTTGTCAGACATAATGGAGTGATAATTAATGGCTGCAAAGCTGTATTGGCCCATTAGCAGCATCTTTTTGGCCTCCTGACACATAACCATGCACATTCATCTGACTGCACTGACACATTGCAACAAAGCAGCAGCCGATCACAGTTTTGTCATTTCTTATAATGCATTTCCCTCATTTACATCAGTAGAGAAACAAGATAACAAACTGCAACAAATGTATCAAGGTACAAAGGAAACATAAGCGACGTCCTGATAGAGGGAAGTGAAGGAGCGCGTCGCCAGGGCTCCAGGGGAAGGAAAGGTTTAGTGATTGCAGTAAATGCGCAGACTGAATGACAATGACCCTGGGAGCCCTGGAGGAAGCGATGTCAGCCCCATCCTGGCCGCCGAGACGAGAAAAAACCCTGGCGAAATCAAAACTCTGAGCGATTATAACCAATCGGAGACCTTATAGTGCCAGCATTTAAGGGGAGAGGGTCCCAGTTATATCCCGTTAAGGGTCCTACATTCAGTGAAGAATTTATTACCCCTTATTTCAATTTTAATCTGTGTAATGCTTCATTTCTCCTGTGGAGGCGCTGTATGAAAAGTGAACTCTTGCCCACATGTTTTTTAATACAACCAGTAAAGCGGATGAACAGCGCCACACTTGTCATTAGGTGATGTGTGGTATTACAGGTCATCTCTATTAATGGGAATGTGGCAAAGCTGCAATACCACACGCCGTCTGAGGACAGGGTGGCGCTGTTTATGGAAAAAATGCTGCAGAGTTTTTCATATGCTGGGCAACTCCTATAAAGTCTGCTGAATGGTGATGTCCTATACTATACACGTATTATATACTTATCAGTGGTGTCATCATATATTAGAGAGATAGATAAGAGATAGATAAGAGATAGTTTGGCAGATAGATTTGAGATTATGGATGGATAGATATGAGATAGATAGATATGAGGGAGATGGATAGATAGAGTATTAGATAGATATGAGGGAGATCTTTTGTATTCCATTTGCACAGAAAGTTTTGCACTTGACGCCCTTGCAGCTACCGTGGCGTCTCTGCTGAATTTAACCATTTTGATACAAGGTTTTTGGTATAAAAGTTTGCTGAAATTGACACCCGTCCCTTACTGTCCCCTACTGGAGTGACTTGTAGCACTCTCCGGAACTTCCGGAACTTCTCATTATACTGTGAATGATTTGTCCTCATCAAGTGGAATAAAAGTAGAACCTGTTGCAGTCAGTATTCCGGATCGCAGGTCTCGATGGACCCCCCTCAGTCTCCATGACGTGTCGTCTTTCCCCAGGTCGGATATTTCCGGCAGGAGAGACAGAAATAGAAGTGGAGACGGAGCAGAATAACGTGATTTATCTAGAAGCCTGGGATCCAGGACGGAGGATTACAGATGGGTTGTGGACATCAAAGTGGGCGACCTAAGGCAGCGAGAGGATGAACATCACCAGGAGAACTTCAGTGAATATTTACTGACACATTGGGACTGACATTCCCATCAGTCCCAGGCTGACATAAATAACCTCCACAGGGGGTAAAGATTTTTGCAGGTGTGTCATAGTAATATCTGTTCCTGGGAAAGCTGGGTGGCATCCAGAATGGCCAGCAATAGAGCTTCCATTTGGCAGTCACCCAGCTTTCCCAGACCTTGAATGGTTATATGTGACCACACTGTTCATAATACATCAATGGGTGAATTCATTCAGGAAAATTAATGGTATAGCAATGTCTACAAAGACATTCAGATACATAGGTTTTGTATGGTAGTGACGTCTGTGGTCCAGAAATATTCCACCTGGAGTCCTGCAAACACCTTCTCCAAGTACATGGAGCACCTCAAACAGCGAATGAAGAGAACTGGGCAGATTCCCTTTACATATTACAGTCCAGAAGGGGGCGCTATCCTTCCTGGCTCACCTGCAGAACAGCAGCCCAGATTCCTTCCACCATAAATTTGGCAGCAGCAGGGGGTCCATGGCAGCCTGGGAACCCAAACCCAGCGAAACATGGACAAAACCAAAAGCCAAAATCATGGCACTGATACACAAGGCCCAGGAGGAACATCCCAGAAGCTGAACATCTAGCAGAGTCTACAGAGAGATTACAGACTGGCCCTGTGCCTGGAGAAGCTACCGGACCCCAGAGACTGCCGGATCCTGAGCCGCTACAGACTGAGCGCCCACCACCTGGCCATGGAGTCCGGGCGGCACAGACAGATGTACGTGCCCAAGGGGAGCAGACTGTGCCAAAAGTGCCAGGACCAGGAGGCACCGAGGATGAGGTCCCGCTCCTGCCACACTGCTCCAAATACTCTCCTCTCAGATCTCCTCCCAGGCTTCTGGTCCATGGAGGAGGGAGAGAAAATCCGTCCTGGTGGGGGAAAAGGAGACCACAATGGCTGCACAATGGGGAACATTTACTTACCCGGTCCCATCACGATCCCGCGGCGCGTTGTCCAATGAGGATTCGGGTCTGCCGGGAGTCACTAAGCTGATGCGCCAAAATACGATCGCATGCTCCAAAAACCCGGGGCAAACCGGCGCAAAACGGAAATATTCGGGAAAAACTGACGGAATTGTGGCCGCAGGACCATTAGTAAATGAGCCCCAATATGCCATAGGCTGAGAGACACCTGATAAATCATGGACTATAATAACTCCCGCACCCCATCACTCTGCACCCTTGTAATTTCCGTCGATGTTGTAATTGTGGCAATATTAGTTTTCACCCAACTTTCCCAAAAGCAGGCATAACCACACAGAACCCAGTTTATCCATCTCCCGTTCCATCCTGGTATCTTTTGTTCTGTCTCCCTGTGAGGTTGTGTCTGGGATTGCTGATATGACAGGAGCATCTGTCCTCCCTGCAGGAGCCTCCTTTACCCTGACTCAGCGCCAGCCTGCGGTGGAGAACCTCCTAGGGTAAGGGGCACAGTTACCAGTCTCAGAGACAGGCAGTGACATGGAGGGGGCACCTCCAGCTCCCCCCCCCCTGCAGTGTGCATCATGTCACCCCCCACCCCAGCAGTGACGTCAAGGGTCCATGTACTTCTCCTTCACCCCCGGGCACAATACATTCAGTGCCGTATATTAAGTAAAGGGTATTTTCCTTCACCGCTGCTCCATGGAAATCAACCGCACAAACACAATTAAAATATTCCGGAAAAATCAATGACTATGTGAGACGGCAAAGAGCCCCTCGCGCTTGACTGATTTACTTACAGGTAAGAGACTGCAGCAAGTTAACTCCTTACATAGACGTTGTATAATGAAGAGTTCTGCAACTTTCTCATAAACTTTCTCTTTCAATTCCCTTAAAGAAAATTAGGATGAAGGACTGTAAACCAAGCACACTGACAGGCTGCTGTGTACCCCCCATGGCAGGAACCACTCTATTTTAGCTTCTCGTGCCTTTGTTTTCACCCCAAAAAAAACTAAAAATGATGCAAATTAGCCTGAGGGACTCCAGGTTCCATAGGTGTTAATGGAGAGCCCAGAGCCCCTCAGGATCATTTGCATATTTTTTAAAGCCTTTTTTTGTAAAAGCAAGGGCATAAGAAGATAAAAGAAGAGCAGATCCTGCCAGAGGGGGCACACACCAGCATGTCAGTGTGCTTGATTTACAATCTGTCATACTGGTGGTAGATTTCCTTTAAGGAAATGACTATGCAGACAGCGAGGCAGACACCGAGTTTTACAGCTGCTGGCCACGGAAAATGAAATGACACTTCCCTTCACTAATTCCAAATTATAAGTAAGAAATCTAAGCAGTAAACGACTACTGAATCATTCACAGCTTTTGTAAAACAAATACAAACAGTAAATATACAGCACACATAAGAATGTACCTATGTATCTACCACACACAGCAATATATACCAGCAATGTATATACCAAGCACAGCAATATAACTCCCAGAACAATGTTCTCTCGCCCCCCCTCTACAGGAACCCATCACAAATCATACTGACCCCTCTCAGTTTAATCCTCCCCCGACCCACCGCCATATCTCGTGACCCAACAATAGCATCTCTTTATGCATCATCGCCAGCCGACATCCTCATCAGGGACTATGTCACAGAACCTCCCTCTCTCGACCACTCCTATTTCATCTATTGCACACTATATAGCACAGTGGTGGTTAGAATTGAAGCTGTCCAACATTCCCAGTTGCATAAAATGTGTGCCATCCCTCCCCCCAATTAATAATGTATTATTTATCGTACTAAGTATTAGTACTATATTGGCCCATCTAGTCATCTGGGCCGATTGCACCCGTCCTCTCAGGTTTCCAGCCTCTTGATGCGCCTAGCTCTAAATCTCCCCCAAGCCCTATCAAAAACGTCAAAGCAACCATATTCATCTGCCATGAAAACCATCATAATCCACCTTATTTTACAGTAAAGCTTCGCCCATGCCCCTGTGCCTTATTCTTATCCCAGTGCCAAAACAACTGTAATTTGTCCTCAGTGACTGAGAGTTCCCTGATGCCTCATTACCCTAGCCCAAATGCGGGTGGGTCCCCATCCCCCCAACGCTCAGATCTCATTCCCACTCCCAGTGACTGTCAAACGCCAAAGATCGTGTGGTGCAGGAGGGGCGGGATCAGGCCCCTTCTAGCCAATAACGCGAGACCGATAGATAAAAGTCTATCCTCAGCCACTGTGTCAAAACAGAGTCATGTGAGGAGTGTAGCCCCCCCCCTTGGCCAGCCCGGCCCCTCCCTGTGTTACAAGTCTGAGCCTGGAGAGAAAGTGACTGTTCCAGGGTAACAGGGTTTCTTTTAGTTTATTACCCACAGGGGGGGCACAAAAGAGAGTAGAAGTACAGGAGCCACAGGAAGAGGCTGGAGGACAGAAAGAGGCTAAAAAGGGTGGGGGTAGAAGGACATGGGTTGGGGCATGGTGGTCCTTTAGAAAAAAGGGGGGGGGGACTTTCTGTCCCTCCTTCTCTCGCCCAAAAGTTGGGAGGTATGCCCTGCATATATACCGCAAATATAGATCAGAAATGAATATATCACATACATAAACACATACATGAAGTAAATAAACTGGCAAAAGAAATATATTCCGGCAAAAGATTTATGAAACATAAATATATTCCAGCGTGTAAATAATGTTACACGAGGGGGACATAGCACACACATTAGACCACAGTATATTCATGCACATAATATATATATACCAGCATAAATAGGGCACATAAATATAATACCAGCAGTGGATAAATCTGCACATAATTATCCATCAGTAGAAATATGCCAAAATATATATACCAGCAGTAGAATAGTGCACATAAATATATATAACGAGGGGATATATATGCACATAATATCATATATACCAGCAGTAGAAATAGTGCACATAAATATATATACCAGCAGTGGATATACTGCACATAAATATATATACCAGCAGTAGAAATAGTGCACATAAATATATATACCAGCAGTAGAAATAGTGCACATAAATATATATACCAGCAGTGGATATACTGCACATAAATATATATACCAGCAGTAGATATACTGCACATAAATATATATACCAGGAGTAGATATACTGCACATAAATATATATACCATCAGTAGATATACTGCACATAAATATATATCAGTTATAATTGCAGAACTTTATACTCTTGTCAAAGAAACCTTATCTTAATGGATCTGGGACCCCAGACCATAAATAGGTTTTAGGAATCGCCATATGGTAACTGACATTAGCTTTCGCAGCATCCTAAAATTTGTAAAACAGTACATTGGCCTTTTTCAAGAAGAAGTCTGAATAAAAATGACTCTGACTTTTATTTTTTGGTGTGAGGTCCTTGTACCGGAGTGATGTGTGGAGACGGATGTCAGCGGTTTGTTCTCTGCTTGTCTTATAAGGACACAGAGAAATCTCCTAATGAACAGCGCCCCCTGTGGTCAGATCACCTGTCACTCTCCTCCCCATCTCAGCGTCAATTCAGTCTCCTGTTAGGGTCTCACCTCCTATACCCCTGACTGCCTGAAGACCCCCAGCCAGGAGACACATGCCCTTTCTATAAACGCCAACCCTCCCCGCAACGCACATCCATCTCCCCGCTCTCATCACTCTCCCGCCAGAAAATATTTGCATTTTAAGAATCTATAGCCGACATTGGAAGAAGGAGAAAGTCAGTGCCAGGAGAAGGAAGCCAAATCCAAGGACAGACGGATCCAGCCTGACAACCGACACCTAATGCAGCAGCGAGGAGAATTATATCATCTACAGCTACAGACATATAGATATAGAACAGACACATACATACATAGGGGCAGTATTATAGTATTATCCTGTACATAGGACAGTATTATAGTAGTTATATACTGTCGGCATATCGACAAGGGGCAGTATTAATAGTAGTTTATCTTCCTGTAATAGGGGTATTATAGTATTATATTCCGACATAGGGCAGTATTATAGCAGTTATATCTTAAATTAGGGGCAGTACAGAATTATAGTAGTTTAGTTCCTGTACAGGAGCAGTATTATATAGTTATATTCCTGTACATAGGGGGCATTTATAGTATATATTCCTGTACTAGGGGAGTATTATGTAGTTATATTTCCTGTACAAGACGGCAGTATTATAGTAGTTTATTCCTGTACATAGGGCAATTTATGTATTTATTCCGTCAGGGCAAGTTATATAGTTTAGCTTGACTGGGGCAGTATTATGTAGTTAATTCTTGTACATAGGGGCAGTAATATAGTAGTTATCTTTCTTGTCCATCATAGGTGCAGTATTATAGTATTTATATTCTGTACATAGGGGGGCAGTATTATAGTATTATTTCTGTACATAGAAGGGCATTATATAGTAGTTAAATACTTCCTTGTACATAGGGGGGCAGTATTATAGTAGTTTAATATTCACTGTACATAGGGGGACAGTATTATAGTAGTTATATCCTGACATAGGGGCAGTATTATAGTAGTGTATATTCCTGTACATAGGGGCAGTATTATGTATTATATTCTTGTAACATAGGGGCATATTATAGTAGTTATATTCTTTATCATAGGCAGTATTATAGTAGTTTCTTTCTGTAACATAGGGGCAGTATTTATAGTAGTTAGTATTCCTGTACCATAGGGTCACCGTATATCGTCGTTATAATATTCTTGTACATAGGGGCCGTTTATATAGTTATATTCTGTGTACAGAGGGGCAGTATTATAGTAGTTATATCCCTGTACTGAGGGCAGTAATTTAGTATGTTATATTCCTGTACTAGGGGGCAGTTTATAGTAGTTATATTCTTGTACAATGGCAGTATATATGTAGTTTATTCCTGTACATAGGGGCAGTTATTATATGATTTATCTTCCTGTACATAGGGGCAGTATTATAGTAGTTATATCTTGTACATAGGGGCAGTATATAGTAGTTAGATTCTTGTACATAGGGGGCAGTTTATATAGTTATATTCCTTTACATAGGGGCAGTATTATATTAGTTAGGTCCTGTACATGGGGCAGTATTAGTATTATAGTCATTCGTACTAGGGGGCAGTATTATAGTATTTATTCTTGTACCATAGGGGGCATATATATAGTTATATTCCATTACATAGGGGCAGTATTATAGTAGTGTTATATTCTTGTACATAGGGGAGCAGTATTATAGGATTTATATTCCGTACATAGGGGGGCTATTATAGTAGTGTATATCTGTACATGGGGGCAGTATTATAGTAGTTATATTCCAGACATAGGGGCAGTATTATATAGTTATATTCTGTACATATAGGGCAGTATTATAGTAGTATATATCTCTTGTACATAGGGGGCTATTATATAGGTTATATTCTTGTACATAGGGGCAGTATAAGTTAGTTTATATTCCTGTACATATGGCAGTATTATAGTAGGTATATCTTGTACTAGGGGGCAGTATTATAGTAGTTTATGATTCCGTACATAGGGGGCAGTATTATAGTAGTTATATTCCGTATACATAGGGGGCAGTATATAGTAGTTTATTTCTTGTAATAGGGGGCCAGTATTATAGTAGTGTTATATTCTGTACATAGGGGGCAGTATGATAGTATATATTCCTGTACATTAGGGGGCATTATTATAGTAGTTATATCCTGTACATAGGGGCAAGTAGGCGAGCAGTATTATAGTAGGTATATTCCTGTACATAGGGGCATATTATAGTAATTATTTCCTGTACATAGGGGGCATAGATTATAGTAATTTTATCTACTACTAGGGGACATTATTATAGTAGTTATATTCCTGTACATAGGGGGCAGTATTATATAGTTATATCTCTGTACAAGGGGGCAGTATATAGTAGTATATTCCTGTACATAGGGGCAGTATTATAGTAGTTATATTCTACATAGGGGCGATATCTAATTATTAGTAGGTTAATTCCTGTACATAGGGGGCATATTATAGTAGTTATATTCCTGTTACATAGGGGGCAGTTTATAGTAGTATTTTCTTACATAGGGGCAGTATTATATGTAGTTATATATTCCTGTACATAGGGGGCATTATTATAGTAGTTAATTCATTTACATAGGGGCATATTATAGTAGTTATATTCCTGGACATAGGGCAGTTTATGTAGTTATTTCGTAATAAGTGCATATTGTCTATTCTGTACATAGGGGGCAGTATTATAGTAGGTATATTCCCTGTAATAGGGGCAGTATTATATTAGTTATTCGTACATAGGGGGCGTATTATAGTAGTTATATTCTTGTACATAGGGGGGCAGTATTATAGTCGTTATATTCTTGTACATAGGGGGCATATTATATAGTTATTCTTCGTTATAGGGGCAGTATTAAGTAGTTATATTCCTGTACATAGGGGGCATTATTATAGTAGTTATATTCTTGTACATATGGGGCAGTATTATAGTAGTTATTCTTGTCATAGGGGGCAGATTATAGTAGTTATTTTCCTGTACATAGGGGGAGCAGTATTAGTAGTTATATCTTCTTGTACATAGGGGCAGTATTATATAGTTATATTCTGTACATGAGGCAGTATTTATAGTAGTTATATTCCTGTACAAGGGGCGTATTAGTAGTTATATTCTTGTGACATAGGGCAGTATTGTATAGTTATATCTTCTGTCCATAGGGGGCAGATTATAGTAGTTAATATCTTGTCATAGGGGGCGCGTTTATGTAGTTTATGTTCCTGTACTAGGGGGCATTAATCTAGTAGTTATATTCTTTATACATAGGGGATATTATAGTAGTTAATTCCGTACATAGGGGGCAGTATGATAGTAATGTTATATATCCTGTACATAGGGGCAGTATTATAGTAGTTATATTCCTGTACATAGGGGGCAGTATTATAGAGTTATCTCTGTACATAGGGGGCAGTTTATAAGTAGTTATTATCTTCTGTACTATGGGAGGCAGTATATAGGGTAATAGTTATAATATTCCTGTAATAGGGGGCAGATATTATAGCTAGTTATTATTCCCTTACATAGGGGGCAGTATTATAGTAGTTTATATTCTTGTAAGAGGGCTATTGTTATATTCTGTACATAAGGGGCATATTATAGTATTATATTCTGTACTAGGAGGCAGTATTATATAGTTATTCTCTGTACATAGGGGCAGTATTATAGTTAGTATATTCCTGTCACATGGGGGGCCAGTATTATAGTAGTTGATATTCTTACATAGGGGCAGTATTATAGTAGTTTATTTCCTGTACATAGGGCAGTATTATAGTATTATTCTTTACATAGGGGGCTATTATAGTAGTTATATTCTGTACATAGGGGGCAGTATTATAGTAGTTATATTCCTGTACTAGGGGGCAGTTATTATAGTGTTATATTCTTGTACATAGGGGCAGTATATAGTAGTTATATTCCTGTAACAGGGGGCAGTATTATAGTAGTTACTATTCTTGTACATAGGGGGCAGTATTATAGTAGTTAATTCCTGTACATAGGGGCAGTATTATGTAGTTATATTCTTGTACATAGGGGGCAGTATTATAGTAATATTCTGTACATAGGGGCATAATTATAGTAGTTTATTCTTGTACATAGGGTGCACTATTATATAGTTATATTCTTGTACATAGGGGCGCAGTATTATAGTAGTTATATTCTGTACATAGGGGGCAGTATTATATTAGTTATATTCTTAACTAGGGGGCCAGTATTATAGTTTATTCTGACATAGGGGCAGTATTATAGTAGTAATATTCCTGAACATAGGGGCAGTATTTAGTAGTTATATTCCTTGTACATGAGGGGCAGTATTATAGTAGTTTATATTTCTGTACATAGGGGGCAGTATTATAGTAGTTATATTCCTTACATAGGGGCAGTATTATATAGTTATATTCTTACATAGGGGTCAGTATTATAGTAGTTATATTCTTGTACATAGGGGCATATAGTAGTTTATATTCTGTACATAGGGGGCAGTATTATATATATTTCCTGTCTAGGGGCATATTATAGTAGTTATATTCCCTGTACATAGGGGGCAGTATTAAGTAGTTATTCTTGTACATAGGGGTCAGTAATTATATAGTTATATTCTTGTCATAGGGGGCATATTATAGTAGTTATATTCTTGTACAAGGGGCAGTATTATATTAGTTTATATCTTGTATACAGAGGGGGCAGATTATAGTAGTTATATTTTGTACATAGGGGCAGTTATTATAGTAGTTATATTCTTGTACAGGGGGCAGTATTATAGTAGTTATATTCCTGTAACATAGGGGCAGTATTATAGTAGTTATATTCTGTACATAGGGGCAGTATATAGTAGTTATATCTTGTACATAGGGCATATTTAGTAGTTATATTCTTGTACATAGGGCAGTATTTATTGTGATACTTCTTGTACTAGGGGGCAGTATTATAGTTTTATATCTGTACTAGGGGGCAGTATTATATAGTTTATATTCCTGTACATAGGGGCAGTATTATAGTAATTAATATTCATGTACATAGGGGGCAGTATTATAGTCATTATTCTCTGTACAGTAGTGCAGTATTACAGTAGTTATTCCTGTACATAGGGGGCAGTATATACAAGTATAGTTTCATATTCTTGTACATAGGGGGGCAGTATTATAGTATTATATCTTGTACATAGGGGCAGTATTATAGATTTATATCCTGTCCATAGGGGGCAGTATTATGTAAGTTATATTCCTGTGCATAGGGGGCAGTGTTATAGTAGTTATATTCCGTACATAGGGGCAGTATTAGTAGTTATATCCTGTACGGGGGCAGTATTATAGTAAGAGTATATTCCTGTACAGAGGGGCAGTATTATAGTAGTTATTTCTGTACATAGGGGCAGTATTAAGTAGTTTATATTCCTGTACATAGGGGACAGTATTATAGTAGTTATATTCCTGTACATAGGGGCAGTATTATGAGTAGTTATATTCCTGTACATAGGGGCAGTATTATAGTGTTATATCTTTGTACATAGGGGGGCAGTATTATAGTAGTTATTTCTTGTACATAGGGGCAGTATTATAGTAGTTATATTCTTGTACATAGGGGGCAGTATTAAGTAGTTATATCCTGTATAGGGGCAGTATTATAGTATTATATTCCTGTACATAGGGGGCAGTATTATAGTAGTTATATTCTTGTACATAGGGGGCAGTATTTAGTAGTTATATTCCTGTACATCGGGGCATATATAGTAGTTATATTCTGTACATAGGGGGGGCAGTATTATAGTAGTTATTTTATACTATACCCTGTATAGGGGGCAGTATTATAGTATTATTATCTTTACTAGGGGGCTAGTAATATTTATATTCCTGTACTAGGGGGCAGTATTATAGTATTATATCTTCTGTACATAGGGGCAGTATTATAGTAGTTAATATTCTTTCATTCTGTACATAGGGGCAGTATTATAGTAGTTATATTCTTGTATACTAGGGGGCAGTATATAGTAGTTATATTCTTGTACTAGGGGGCAGTATTATAGTAGTTATATTCCTGTACAATAGGGGGCGCAGTATTATAGTAGTTATATCCTGTACTAGTGCAGTGTTATAGTAGTTATATTCTTGTACATAGGGGGCAGTATATAGTAGTTATATTCCTGTACATAGGGGCAGTATTAGTAGTTATATTCTGTACATAGGGGCAGTATTAGTAGTATTATATTCTTGTACATAGGGGGCAGTTAAGTTTATTATCGTAGTTATATTAATCCTGTACATAGGGGACAGTATTCTAGTAGTTAATTTCTTGTACATAGGGGGCAGTATATAGTAGTTTATATTCCTGTACATAGGGGGCATTATTATAGTAGTTATATCCTGTACATAGGGCAGTATTATAGTAGTTATATTCTGTACATAGGGGCAGTATTATAGTAGTTATATTCTGTACATAGGGGGCAGTATTAATAGTAGTTAATTCTGTACATAGGGGGCTATTAGTAGTATATTCTTGTACATAGGGGCAGTATTATAGTAGTTATATTCCTGTCAGGGGGCAGTATTATAGTAGTTTTATTCCTGTACATAGGGGATCAGTATTATAGTAGTTATATTCCTGTACATGGGGGGCGTATTATAGTAGTATATTCCTGTACATAGGGGGCAGTATTATAGTAGTTATCTTGTACATAGGGGGCAGTATTATAGTAGTTATATTCCTGTACATAGGGGCAGTATTATAGTAGTTATATTCTGTACATAGGGGGCAGTATTATAGTTATTTTCGGTACATAGGGGCAGTATTAAGATTAATTCCTGTACATAGGGGGCAGTATATAGTAGTTATATTACTTCGTACATAGGGGGCAGTATTATAGTAGTTATATTCTTGTACATAGGGGGCGCGTATTATAGAGTTAAGTTATTCTTGTACATAGGGGGCAGTATTATAGTATTATTTCCTGTACAATAGGGGCAGTATTATAGTAGTTATATTCCTGTACATAGGGGCAGATTATAGTAGTTTATATTCTGTACATAGGGGGCAGTATTAAAGTAGTTATATCTGTACATAGGGGGAGTATTATAGTAGTTATATTCTGTACATAGGGGCAGTATTATAGTAGTTATTTCCTGTACATAGGGGGCAGTATTATAGTAGTTAATATTCCTGTACATAGGGGGCAGTCATATAGTAGTTTAATTCCTGTACATAGGGAGCAGTATTATAGTAGTTATATTCCGGTACATAGGTACATATGTTATTTTTAGCTATAGATATGTAACCTCAATTCTTTCTTTGGTTGTTGAGCTGCAGCTGTAAATTTCGGTGATGGCTTCGGCATTTGGCTCACTGTTACTGAGGGGTTTTTCTTTGTTAATAATTTTGCCTCTCAGATTGACCTGACCCCTGATTAAAGCTGATGGGGCTTTGGCGGACGCCTCGTTAGCGGTGGGTTTAATCTGCGGTGGAGTTCTGTGTGAAGGACGCTGGTCGCCTCTGATTGGAGAGTCAGGGACGGCGCTGTCGGAGTTGTAATCAGTGACTGCATTTCTCCCCTCTCTCTTTTGATAATCAGCGCCCCCGTCACTGCCAATCCTGACCCCGTGGGCTCTGATTAACCCTTCTGATGCCGGTCATAATCTATTCTTATAGGTTAATAAAACCTTCACCTGCTATTCCCACCCTGAAGACCCTGATGCTCGTGTTTAGAACCAATGGCATTATGGGTAGTGTCATGTTTTCGTGTGCAGGGGGCCATTGGGTTTGTAAATTAATATTGTAGATAATAGGTACATGACAACAACTAAAGGGAACCTGTCAGCAGATGTGACTATATACAGCTACAGCCAGTGTTAGGCATTGTCCTGGGAGAGATGTGTAATCAGACCTTTGTCTATGTTGTTAGTAGCTGCAGGACTGTGAAATTTGGATTTATATTTGAGGTTAGTAGCTTCTCTTTGTCCTCACACTGCTGTGCGCTTAGTACTCTTCAGTGAGCCGCTGTGCAGCTCCTCTCCTCTTATTGATTGCTTTTATATTCATTCAGAAGCCTGCTACACTTCTGGACTTAAGGAGGTGAAATGAAGATGATGGATTCCAGTTCTGGATTTTTGTCCATATTTCTCAGTGTTGCTGCTTCTAACAACGTCCAGAAAGGCAGGGGCAGAACTATTGGCAATGCAGCCATAGAGGCTGCTATGGGGCCCGCGGTGTAAGGGGGCCATGCTGCACGGCCGATGCCTAATGTACCGCTAATCGGCTTGTGGCTGCTCCCATTCCTTTCTTTTGCCTTCCTATTAATAAACTATTACCTGACTATATGGATGCACAGCAGAGAGACGCTGCTCACGCCCGCAGCCTCCCCCCTCTCACTGTCTCCTGCCACTCACAGGAGGCCCTGCCCCAAAACAGGTGTCTGGGCAGTAGCAACAGCTACATTGTTGTCAGTAGGGGAGGGGGGACTTGTCACTTGTATGTTGTTAATCGGGGAGGGGGAATTTTCACTTGTCTGTCAGAGGTGGATGGAGAGAGTTATCATTCGTTTGTCGTCAAAGAAGGAGGGGGGACTTGTTCACTTGTCTGTTGTCAGTGGGGGAGGGGTAATAATCACTTGTTGGTGGGGGCTTGAGACTTGTTACTTGTCTATTATCAGTGAGGAGCTCGTACATAATGGCAGAGGGGGACGTGTATTGTAACCCTTGAGGGGGTTTGTTTGGGGACCTGTAAAAGTGTAGATATTTGAAGAATGTTCTCCAGTGTTCAACAATCTGCCGCACCTGCACATTTATAAGGAAATCTGCACAACGTGATAAATCTGGACATCAGCGTCTCATTATATCATTACACATGTGCCGCGCCTTGTGCCTAGTTACTCCACAAAGGGTATTGTTACACATCTCTCCAGAGCTAATACCTAACTCTGACTGCAGAGAGCACAGAGCACAGCAGTGTGAGGTCTGATTACACATCTCTCCAGAGCTAATACCTAACTCGATGCACGAACGCAATCGACGGACCTGAACAGGAGTGCTGACACAGCATCTGCGTTATAGCGATCCGTCTGCCGACCGAGTACATAACACTAGGACCTCAAGGACTTCTTGTCATTGTTCAGTTGTGCCCAGACGCGATTGGTAACAGCATCGTTTACCCCCACCTGCACAGTCTTTGATACAGACACTGACGTTGAATGACAGCTGAATAGAGCAGCCGTGTGCAGCTCTGCTCCCACATGCACCTTTATAGATATCCAAAGCTCATGTTTGTCTTTTTGTTCTACACCCAGTGAATAATTTTTCTTCTTCGACCCCAATATGCGTAAAGCGCGGCTGCCTCGTTGAAGAGGAGGACGTGGGCTATCATATCGCCCCCCCGTCCGCCATAATGTCACTGTCCTCTCCATATTCAGAGTCAAGATCACTAAGCTTAGAAACAAATGAGATGGGGCTTTAACTCTTCCTTCCCGGGACAGATATATTACCTAATGTCCAGGAATAAGAACTGGCATCCTCCTTGTTGGGAGTGGGAAGCTGCTAAAAGTATGTGCCCCTCCCGCCCCACCTCCCTTCCCAATATGCTCTCTGCTTCTATCCATCCCATTGCTGCTTTTTATCCAGTGCTTGTCCAGTTCCACATATTGGAGCAGTAATCATCGGCCTTGCTATGATGTACACTAAGTTGACCACATGCGCCACCAAATAATCGATTGTAAATCAAGCACACTGACATCCTGGTGTGTGCCCCCTCTGGCAGTGATCTGCTTCCTTCTTCTAACTTCTTGAACGTGTTGTAACAAAATAGGTTTTAAAAAATATGTAAATGACTTGGGGAGATCCAAGGCTTCACTTGGACATAATTGGGGGATCATTTCGAAACAGGCCCGATCGCTTTTTTTTTAACGTCGGGTCACCCGAATTTTACAGTTTGAGCAACGTTTTCCCTAATTTGCCCGGGTGATTTTGGCGCACGGCGATCGGATTGGTGACCGCATCGGCGCCGGCATTGCACGCGAGGAATCCGGGGGAGGGTGGGCGTTGCCGTCAAAAACCTGTCGATAATTTTTAAAAACTGTTTTTTTCAGTAAAACGAAGGGCCTCCAAGAACCAAAAAACAAAACAGATACTTGTCCGTCGGGGCAACACACACCCATATTTCAGTGGTGGCGTTGGTACAATTCTTCTCGCGTGGTAGCTCTGCTGGTCAACCTTAATGTCACATCATAGCAATGGCAGACTGAATACATGCTCCAAAATTTGGAACCTAGGACAGCGTTGGATAAAAGCAGCATGGGATATAGCAGTCAGTAGACATATATTGTGGAAGGGGGGGGGGGTCACTCTTTTTAGCAGCTTCCCTCCACCACACGAGTATGCAGTTAAATCTTATTCCTGGACATAGGCTAATATCATCAGTCCCAGAGGAAGAAGAGTTAAAAGCCCCATCTCATTTGCTCTAGCATGTATCTTGACTCTGAATAGAGAGACTGTAGACTTATGGCGAGCGGGGGCGATTACTGATACCCACAGTCGCTCCTCGTCAGCCGACACCCCGCGCTTTACGCATCATCTGGTGAATGAAAAATAGTGTTTTCACCTTGGGTAGACAAAAAGACAACAAGAGGCTTTGGAATTCAGGCTGCATTGGCAGAGCGCCCCTTCATCTACAGCGCCACCTACAGGTTGTATCGAAGACTTGCGGTAACAGCTGCAATGTGGGCCATGCAGCAATCAATTTCTTACTCTATTATTTTATGATAGTAGAAACCCCAAATAAGTTAAATGATTGAGCTGACTCCTATGCTGACAGTTTGCTACAATGTATCAGTGCAGTCCAGAGCGAAAAGAGATTTCGTTTTCTAGTTACTAGATTTAACCTTTCAACAAACTTTGCTTAGAATCTTCATCAAATTTTTGTACATAAGGAGTGTCATTTCTGGTCATTATGTGACTTGTATGCAGCAAGTGTTTAGCAGTTTTTCCCCTCTGCAAGGCTCTTCTGTGACTCCTCAGGTGTCTCAGAACTGGAGGCTATAGAGTTAAGAATTTTTGCATTGTGCATTGCCCACCATTGGCAGCTGTTACCCTGCAAGTCTTGATACAACCTGTAGGTGGCGCTGTAGAGCAGGGCAGCTCTGCCAATGCCGCCTGAATATCCAAAGCCTCATTGTTGTCTTTTTGTTCTACACCAAGGTGAAAACTATTTTTCTTCTTCACCCAGATGATGCGTAAAGCGCGGGGCTGCTGCTGACGAGGAGGACTGTGGGCTATCAGTAATCGCCCCCCGCTCCGCCATAAGTCTACGTCTCTCCATATTCAGAGTCAAGATCACTGCTAGATGGGGAGACACAAGAGACTCTGCTGCAGGTATGAGCGAGAGCCCAGAGGAGGGTCCAGCTATTTAATAGGGTCACTGTTTACAGTAGTAATACCAAGAGATTACCCCCATAATGATAATACCAAGAGATTACCCCCATAACGATAATACCAAGAGATTACCCCCATAATGATAATGCCAAGAGATTACCCCCATAACGATAATACCAAGAGATTACCCCCATAACGATAATACCAAGAGATTACCCCCATAATGATAATGCCAAGAGATTACCCCCATAATGACAATGGCAAGAGATTAATGTATGCCAGAAATGGTTCCAGCAGTGCCAATATGACCATCATTACATTTGCCACCAATACCACCACCCAGCTTTCCCGAGCTCCTGAGCCCCAGATCTTTTCCTCTGTGACTAGAGCAGGAGATGGGGCTGATATAATACCCTCCGGTCTGGCGCTGCCGCTCATGGTGATGCCCGCTGCCTGCGCTGGTTGGATGCCCGCTGCCTGCGCTGGTTTGATGCCCGCTGCCTGCGCTGGTTTGATGCCCGCTGCCTGCGCTGGGTTGATGCCCGCTGCCTGCGCTGGTTGGATGCCCGCCGCTCGCTTTTCTCTTATCTGCTTTGAAATGAAATGACTGCGGATGGAAATTCCTCTAATCAGGTCGTGTGACATCCGGAGAGATCCGTCTATAAACTACCTGCGCTCCAGAGTCGCCTCATTAATTACCGCCAGTAATTATCTGATGCCGCATCTGATGTAGCAGAGCTGAGTCTGTCATCACTCTGATCTTATGCAGGAAGGAGCCTCATAGTGTACATCTCCATCAAGCTCAGCGTGAATGCAACCCTAACATACCCCAGGTCACACACAAGTATCATGGGGGCAGCCTGGACTGTGGTTCTTGGCCATACAGACTGCAGCCAGTGTGAGGTATTGTCCCTGGAGAGATGTGTCATCAGACCTTTGTGTATATTGTTAGTAGCAGCAGGACTGTGAAAGCTGAATTTCAGAATGGTGCACGAGGATGTGTCCTCACACTGCTGTGCTCTGTGTTCTCAGAAGACATTTTTAGGTATTGTCCCTGGGAAGATGTGTACCTTACAGGACCGTGAAACATGGATTAATATTCTAAGATTGTAACTTTTAACTTTTCCTCACACTGCTGTGCTCCAAGCTCTCTGCATTGAATTGCTCCACAGCCCCTCCCCTCTGTATTACTAGAGCAGTCCCTCACACAAGGAGGAGGAGTTGGGAGGGAATGGCAAAGCAAGGAGAGCACAGCAGTGTGAGGACACCCCCTTCACCATGGTCATAGCTGCTGACAGTTTCCCTTTTAAATTGCTGACTGTGCTGTATCTCAGTTCCATTAATTTCAGTGAATGCAAATGTAATGCACACAACCCAGCTCTTTCTATCCTAATGTTCTCTGCTGTGTTATGTTAGGGTTAGGATGGGGGCTGCCTCGTGCACTGGGCTACATGTCTGGGACCCCCGTTAATATTCATGGCTGTCCTCCTTGTGGGGTCCGGCACAGTTACAATGTTGCAG